>BGPR01012942.1:0-43223 GCA_013235015.1 Araneus ventricosus | reverse complement strand
GTGTGTGTGTGTGAGAGAGAGAGAGAGAGAAAGTTGGTCCTCTACGGAGCAGACCCTACAAGATTTGGCACAAACATATTTTAAAGGATGGGAATGTGCACCTTGGAGCTCTTTTTTGAAATTTTAATTAATTAAAAAATATACGAAATTTCGGCGTTTTTCCTTAATAACTTCCGAAAATATTACAACACAAAAATTATTTTTACACCTTCTGAAAGTGTAAGTAATAACTTTCCAATGATATCAATTAAATTTCAATGTACAATGTTTCCTCGAATTTTAATAAATTTTTAGAATTATTTTTTGGCATAATTTACAACAATACTTTTCATTGTTGCAACGCAATTAAAACCGTTTTCATTGTTTAAACAAATATTTAATTGCCTATTTCTTTTTCATTGTTGTAATCTGAGATAGGATCCTGATACATTTTGCTTTCATATTTTGTTTCATCGAGATTTTTGTAAAATCTGTAAACCAAGCTCTCCGAGATATTGCATTGATTGCATTAATAAATATATCCATTAAGCTAAATGGTTATGGTTGCTATGTTTTCATTCTTTTTTCAACAAGTTTTAATTCAGCTAACATGCCTCTGGCCATAAAATGTGCCGCGTCATTTTAATGTTGAAATCAAATGCATATTTTACAATAGGAATAAGAAAGTGAAGATAGTGCCGACAACGTGGAATGAGAGGTTGCATGACATGGTCAGTTATTTGACTCCATTAGGAACATTTATGTAGACAATGAATAGAAGAGATCCAAGGTCACAAATAGAACATGTGATAAATATCTAACACAATCTGAAGTTTAAAATCACGTTGTTAAGAGAACCTTGAATATAAAATGATGCAAGAATCAATTGAAATCATATTCCTGACGAACAAGCTGGTCGCCCAAGGCTGCTAGTTTTAAATAATATACAGGCTGTCTACTCTTATCGTGGTCCAATAGCTAATTTCTAAACCGTTAGAGATAGACATACAGTTCCAATTGGAAAAATGCTTTAAATGAAGGGGAGAATTATATTATATGTTTTTGAGTCACTAAATATATCTCAGAAAAAATACAAATTCTAACTTTTATGCTGTCCCCCGGTCGTACCAGTCATATATAGTGAACTTTTCTTCACACACTAACATTTTAAACAAAAAGAGTCCCTCTCTTCTGCGGCTAAAACTGAGCGAGTTATGGAGCTTTGAATTCCAGGATTTTTAACCAATCAGCGGCCTCGTCGAGCAAGTGCTGCGCATTGATTGGTGGATCGTCTTCTAGACGGCTATTGAAATGGTGTGAAGTGGTCTAAGTCAGCGATATTCAAACCTCCATAACTCGATCGATTATAGTCGCAGAAGAGAGGGACTTTTTTTTTAAAAAAATGTTAAGATGTCAAAAATATTTTACTAAATATGATTGATAGGACCGGTTGACCGAATGAAAAGTTAGAATTCGTAACTTCTTCAGTAATATAATTATTCACTTTAAAAACATACATATTATAATTCTTCCCTTCATTTAAAGCATTTTTCCAACTGGAACTATATGTCTATCTCTAACGGTTTAGAAATTAGCTATTGTACCACGATAAGTGTGGACGCCCTATTTAATATTTTCATAATATATAGTAATAATTTGATAAATTATAAGAGTTTTGTGAAATCTAATTTAACCCTTCTAGTAGGGTTTTGAAAGTCAGGTCAGACAGTGATGTCGGCGAGTAATTCACCTCATTAGTTTCAACGCAATTTAGGTACGGAAAGGTACAAAGTACAGCAGACACTATACCATCCATATTTATTTTATGCGCAAGTTTACAAGAATCATTTTCTGGCTATCAGTTTCCATAATTTTCCACCCCTTCTTCAAATATTTGACTGCAAAGAAAATTCGAAAAAACTTAGCTTCCCAAATGTAAAAAAATGCGTTTGAAATGTTGGACTGCTCCAAGAAGTATCGTTCTGCTGCTCTTGTTACAGAGATTATTTTAACATTCTGACTGCTCAGGCGGACCGAGCGCGGGTAGGAAGCAAGTCTCATTTCTGATGCTACTTTCGCAAGATAATGGGTTTACTTAGTACTCTTAAACGTTGATTCGTATTATGCTAATAAAGTCTTGCATGTAAATAAGAAATCGCTTGGTTTGACGGTATTTGAACACGTTTGCAATAACTGAATCTAAACAGTAATTTCAAAAAATTCGGCAGTCAGAAGTTTAAAAGCGTTACCATTCACACTGGATGAATACGTTACGAAATATTTGTAACATAGCTTCGCATATATGAAAAATTGAACCTCATACCTTATTCAATTCACTAAGATTTTCCTCATATTGTGCAATATTTCAAACTTCGTCATTGCAGAGAATTTCAACATGGATCGGCGCATAGGTGTATATGGAGATGAAAAAAATACAAAGGTTGTTAAATAACAAAAAGAAAGTTTTTATTGATCTACAGATGACATGACACATAGCGCAGGAAGAGTTCTGTGTTCTGTACTGTACAGCATTTCAAAAGTGGGCCGATAATGGCCCGCCATCCCTTCACCTGCAAGAGAAGAAGAGGGGATGTCACTCTCGGGAAAACAAGAACGTCGAAATGCGATTGGCTAATTCAGCTCACATATTGAAATAATCGTTTGGTTCAATATTTTTGCTGAAGAAATTTTTAGTTTGATTTTGAAAACTTCTCAACATTAACCCTACAGCAGGAGAGCGTATGCTGGTTATACTTATATCGTTCTATTGCAAATTTAAGCGCAACTTTAACTTGTAAAATCTTTGTTTAGTATAAAGCTAATAACTACATATTACATGAATAAGTGCTGTGTTTATTTTTTGTTAAACAACCCGATATGAATACATAATACGACGCACGATATAAGAATGTCCTGCTGGAATGTTAATGTGTGGGGTGGAATGAACTTTGATTTCCTTAAGGGGTCGTACGACTCTTAAACCTCGAAGAAACGGGGGGAAAACTGTCAAATTCGATACATTTCACAAACTCACTTTTTTTTTCTAGAAAAATATATTTGCTTTCTATTATAGTGCACAGATTTCCAAACGTTAATATTCGTATGTACTTATTTGAGAGAGTAATAAATATGGGTAAAATTTGTGGAGGGAAAATGAGTTAGTCATTTTGTGCGCATGATTACGGACAAAATATTGGTATAGACAAAATATTTTGGGTTTCTAAGTAATCCAAATAGTCTGTTTAAGAAATTGAACCTCAATTTATTCAGATATAAATTTAATTTCTATTTTTTATACCAATTTAAAAAAGAGTGTTAGAAATAGTTAAAATTTCAATGTTTCTATTCCCCCCCCACACACAAAACTTCTTTGTAGAAAAAATGTACACAGATTGTGGTTCAATCCGTAGAATATAGCGTGATACATATTCAGTAAAAATTTTATGCAAAAATATTCCATAGTTCTTGCGGTATTGCTCAAGCAATATAAAAAAACACACATTTTGAGATACAGCGCTTTAAAGATACGACACTTTTCAATGTTTACGTTAAACAGCTGATACATTTTCCTTCATAATTTCATAATTATGGGAATTTTTTAACGCGGATTATTTTAAATTGGTCAGAAAAGACTGGGGAACAGTGGCGAATCCAGGGGGGGGCTATCGGGCTGCATCCCCCCAGAGCTAAACCAGAATTCTTGATTTTATTTAAAATCACTACAACTGTTTGTTTTTAATTTCCCCTTTTAAAAAATAATAAAAACGTGACAACATTGCTTTCTGGCTAGACAGGCCCGAAAATTTTCCTAATTTTCTAGTCATTCCACTTGTTACTTTTAGCATTGACGCGGTCGAAAACATTTTTTGTCTAGTTATTTCATTGTATTTTTTATTAAATTATCGAAAGTGTTTTGTTGTTCTTTACGATTCTTATCGTCAGGTGAGTAAAGTCTGTAATGTTAAAGTGTTTCGGTTTACATAAGCCATGAGGTTTGACATTCGTCATGACGATACGAAGTTTTTATGAACTCCGCCCCCCCCCCCCCAGACCCGAGTTCTGGATTGGCCGCTGCTGGGGAATAACATATATTTTTTCAAAATATCGAAAATTTTCGAGGTTTAACAATCGTTTGGACCAAAAGCTATTTTAATTGTGACAGCATACATTTAACAACATTTTTTCTTTTCTTTTCAGTACTGAGTTTTTTTCTTATTTATTTTCATACCGTGATTCACTTTATTGTAAATTTTAATAATCAGTTGGATTTGGACCAAAAGCTATATTAATTGTGACAGCATGAATTTAACAACTTTTTCTTTTCTTTTCAATACTAAGGTTCTTTTTGTATCTATTTTCATTTTCAAATGAATCACCAACTTTCTTGGCGAAGCTCAAAAGAAAGACGTGAGAATAGCGTTGTAATCAAGTCATCATGAAGCGCGGACACGAAATCCATGTACTGTATGTTTTCGGATTCCGAAACCCTCCGCGCTTTTGCGCATGCGCCAGGAGGAGTTATTTTCGCCAAAATATGGGGGAAGTGAAGATTGGAGGGGGAGATGTTTACATTTTACTTAGTGTGACCTAACAAAGGACTCCGGAAATGCACTCATCTGACTCATTGCCTGTCACCCCTTTCCGGAGTAAAATCGTCCAAAAGTGCCAGTCCCGGGATATTGAAACGATCTGTACTTCTTCATGTCTCCTCAGTACTTAAAAACAAAAACACCGATGTATCGTTTCTTTCGTTCGACCGAAGCAAAAAATTTGGGGGCAAACATTTTTTAAAACAACAAATTTTGACGTGAAAACGTCTTTCCGCTCGTTACAGTGATAGTCGGTCGAACTTACCTGTGTGATAAAATACCGTCAGATTTGAATCGCTAATAACTACGAGACTAATAATGCGAAAAGAATGGTTCACTACACAACAGATAGATCATACCTGTAAGTGTTTGTCGCATAGTATTTGTTTTGCCCGTGGCGTCATCGTACCAGTGTAGCCGCATGCGCGTAATTGTTATAAATTAGCTTTCTGTAAGTTTATAAATAAGTGTAGCGTGGAAACGCGTTTAACTAGGAGGTTGATTCCGGCGTCATTTTAAGAAACTTGAGGAGTATTACTAGGACCCAAAGTGAGACAATAAAAATATTTATCAGAATATAAGTGAAAATTGGTTTTAAATTGAAAATTTTAAACCCCCCGAAGTTTTTTTTATTATAACATGCCGAGTTTTCTTTCGAATTGTACGAAACTTACAGAAGACTTGACAATACGCAAAAGAAACATTGCATTAAAATTTGAATATTACGGGAAATAGGAGCATTTGTAGTAAATAATGTTTTACTGCGCATACGCGAAATGTAGTTCTATATACTGTCAACAAATGGCGCCATCAAACGCTACCCTAAATAAGACATAAGAAAGGCATAGTTCGGTCCGCTCCGTAGGTTTTCCATGAAAACGTCGGGATAAAATCATGAAACAAGTGTTTCGCATTAATATGTAATTTAATTATCAATCTCTTTAATACAATATTTAAACAGAGTAGTATAATGGTTACAGAATAGATTAATCACAAGCTACCACAGACCCTTGCTACATGCGATAAACTTGTGATATATCTATTCTTTAACCATTATACTTCTCTGTGTAAATATTGTATTAAAGAGATAGATAATTAAATTACATATCAATACGAAACACTTGTTTTATGATTTTATCCCGACGGTTCCAAGAAAAATCTACTGCGCGGTCCCGAACTTCGCCTTTCTTATGTTTATGTATCTTAATTTTGAATCTCAATCATCTGTGATCAAAATATATATATATAATCGGATATTACAAATAATCGTGTGTTCGACGAATTCGGGCGCCATGTGCTTGTGAAGCCAATATGACGATACCTGCACTCCACGTAGTGTTCAAGTCAATTGAATAGGGGGTTTCCAAACAAAAGGTAAAGAAAGGAGACTACTAGGAGGGACAGACTTCTACCCTTCCTAGAAGTGGAGGGGGATAAAAACGTCCGAGTTGTGCCTGTCAGGACGGTTGCTTCCGACGGAGGGTAAACCCTCTGACACCGAATTTCATCAGTTTTTTGCTTCCTATAAGAAATAACTTTCTCAAATCTAAATTTAATAGATATTTTTATAAAAGTATCACAATATTTACTTTTATCATGATTGCTGTTTTCTTATTAATTTATTTATATTTATTGCTCCTTATTGTATTTATTTACAAACAAGTATAGACTCAATCGAGTTCAATAAAGGTATTAACTCTCTGACTTCCGATTTTTTTTTAAAAATATTATTTAGTTGCAAAGTTTGAAAACATGTTCACATACCGTTGAACCAAGAGAATTGTTATTTACATCCAAGGCTTTATTAGTATATCATGATTCGACGTTCTAAAAGCATTAAGTAAACTCATTAGCTTGCGAAAATCGCGGGATGCGGCAGAAAATAGATTCACTTCCAACCCGCGGAAGTCGCGGGATACGCAGTCAGAGGGTTAAGGCCAATACGTAGCCTATATATTATATAACAAAATCGTAGCGAATTCAGCTTCAATCATGCTCATGTTCATACACTCATATTCATTTTCATACTTCGGTATGAACACGAATATCATGTTCAGTGCTTCTAATTAATCAAGCAATTTTATACCGATAACGTCAACTTTATCGACTTTTGTTGCACAATGTTATGTAATGAAGTTATTATAAAAGGGAAAGAGAATGCAAGGATGGTGCGATGAAGCGTTATTTACACGTCTTCCCTCTCATTTTTCGTAGAGATAGCCGTAGGGGTAGGAGTCGTATCAGATAAGTGAAACACAATAGGAGAAAGGGTGGAGCGATAAGGCGTTACTTACACTTTTCCTCTCACTTCTTGTAGAGGTAGCTGTAGGGGTCGGAGTGGTAGGAGCCGTAGCTTCCGTAGGACCCGTAGCTGTAGGGGCTGAGGACGGAGGGGGAGTAGTAGGTGTAGGCTCCGGAAGAGTAGCCGTAGATTGCGGGGGTGCCGTAGCGGTGGCCGGGTATGTATCGGGAGGCTGGAACAGCTGCGTTGGCTGGGATGGCAGCACGTGAAACTGCTAGAGCAGCATTGGAGATTGGAATAGCAGCGAAGGTTGGAAGTTGTCTGGAGTCTTCTACTGCGATTCCAACAGCTACGCTTGTGGATGGAGAATATATAAATTCCGGTGAACTGTTAGGCAGGTCGTAGATTATTTTGTCAGAGACGGCGACCTCTCCGCGCCCAACACTGCAGGAGAAGGGGAAGACATGAGTGGCACAATGGATGGTTGGCTGAAGTTTAATGGCGCCATTCTTGGCTAAATTGCGCCAGTCAAATGGCTCATTAGTTAAAAGTTAATGTCAATTGACGCAAAGTTATAAAATGTTGGCAAAATTTATCTGTTTATTTATTTAAAGAAAAGCAATCTTCAGAGGAAACTCCATTCATAGAGTGCTATAAGCAACAAGCACGCAAAGAACAAAAGCCACAACGAGTCAATAAAAAAAATGCGCTAGAAAATAAAAAGTTGAAAACACAGAATATACAAAATCGTAAAAATATAATTAAAAACGGAGACACATAATCTCAAAGACATTAAAATGCAGTATGATTCTGAAAGTCGTATTTTTTTAAAAAAATTAAAAGAGCATTTCCAAAAGGCAAGAGTTAAAAAGAAAAGACACGCAAGCACCAAATCCTCTAAAAACACACCAGGAGTTTAAACTTTTAAAGGCGAAAATACACACTTGAGATGAAAATAAATCGCAACACTTAAGATAAGAATAAATTGCAACACGTCGCCAGAAACAGAGTACAAAAATTAAAACCTATAAAAAACATTTTAAAAAATGGTCGAATACATAAGAACACTGAAATTTAAAACGGATAATTATCTAAAAAGTTGTAAAATGGCAAAATAAAACGCATTATGTATTTAAAAGCTGCAAACATTTCGATTTAAAAGCACCAAGAGACATATTAAAAATGTCAAGTTCATCAGAGAACTTGTTAAAAATTTGTTTAAAACCTATATAAAGAGAACCTGCTAATATAATTAAATTTTGTAAAAATGTATCACAATGAGACAAAAAAAAGCTAAAACTGTTAAATTTAAGTAAAAATCCAATAGCCTTTAAAAAGTTAAAAATGTTTGGGTGGCGATTTTCACCCACCAAGTCTTGCAAGTTTAGAGACGATTACTGAAAATAATGATCACGACGAGTTTTAAAAGAAGGACATTCCATTAAAATATGATAGACAGTAAAATGTGTACGACACGTGGGATGCTTCTTCTTGAAGCGAGTATGCCCTATACGGAGGCGACTCAATTTGACATCCAAGTCTCGCATAGGAAGGGCAGGCCACAAACCAATCGAAGGTTTGACGGGATGTTGTTTTGGATGCGTCTAGATGTTTTCAAAGAGTGACAAGCGCGCATGCGCACAAATTGATCTTTTCATAGGTGTTTTGCTTATGAGGCTATATTTCGCACGTTTCGATTGGACTGTTTTGTTCAACTCTTCGATGCGATTGGTCGATAAATTCGAATTTGAATAAAACTACATTTGGAATTCCTCGATTTGAATATCGGTTCAGTACCGTGTATGCTATTCTGTGTGTTTCGTTTCTGAATTAATAAGCGAAGCTACGAGTATTCCGCTATGCTGGAAGCGAAACCGCTGATATTTTTTAAGTTAAAAAATTTGCCAGATATACGCTTGAACTGCCACAAGCATTGCGTGCGAAAATTCTAGTTTTCGGAATTTTTTAAAAAAACATAGATTCGTAACATTCAATGAAAAAGCGAAGCTACTAGTTTTCTGCTATGCTGAAAGCGAAGCCGCTGATGTAAAATACCAATCTCTCGTTTTCAGGTGACGCATGAGCAAGAGAGCAATAAAAATCGCACTGGACATCGAAAACAGTATTTGGCGACAGCAAATGAAATTGCGCCAAGAAAAAATGGCGAGAAACAGGTGCGCACCGTAGACTCCAGGTTTACCGAGAAAGAGTGGCACAATGGCATCGAAACGCCTCGAAATACATGCTGCTATAATTCAAGTAACCTAAGACGAATGATCAATCTGGAGATTTTCACTCCGTTTGCTTCGTATTTTTGCTAGAGAAGTGTTAGATGAACGTGGCTCGAGGGAGACTTTAAGTTTCTAACAGGTGATTCCAACCCGACAGATAATGTCAGCACCTGACCCAGCTGTGCGGCACCGAAACTTGCGTCCCACCATCTAGTGGCTTTCACCCGGGAAGACGCGCGCTACGAAGAGTGACGCGCAAGGGGGTGTGCGACACCCCAATTCGTCATTCCGCTATTTAAGCAAAACTAGCAACATTTTTAAGCTATATCTGTCCCAAATGATTCATTCAAACAGTTCTAGTTACACAAGAACAAATTTTTTGAAGAAAAATTTAGTAAATAATGCATTACAATATTCAGCTGATTTAAGAACACGTAAGAAAAGAATATTTGTAACATACTTGTTTTTGACATTTTTATAGTGAAGAATCATCAATATAATAATCGTTATACAATTTGTATAACAAAATACTGCTTCTAATTTTGGTAGATGCATAGGAAACCATTTTTTTTAGAAATCCAAATAAGAATTATGATAGGCTTTTTATTTGATCCAATAAATCTAGGGCGTGATACACTTTTATTTTTCAGAATAGTTTCTACAACTTTCATCTTTTCCTCCAATAGTTTTTGCGAAAGCGGACAAGACACGTATCGGCTGACTACAGTTACATTATGTGCAGAATAATATAACTTTTGAAAACTTTTTCTCAAACAACTAACATGGTGCTCATAATTAAAGCAAAACTACTAGACTTTTAATGAAATAATCATAGAAAATTGATGAATAGTCTTGATTCCTCTCTTTTAAGATCTAACATCAATCCCTGACGTGTGAAGGTTGGAAGTTTCGGAGTGTCACGTGTCCGGCCACCCACACCAGTGACTGCGTCCCAAACAGGTGGGAATGATACGTTAATTTATTTCCCGGACATCAGTCACCTTTTCAAAATGGACACTGGCGTCATATGACCGGATGTTTTGGGGGGACACTGGAAAAATGCGAAAGAACTCTGAGATTTATACAAGAGCTTTGAAAATGATTACTTTGACGGGTCGTCTATATCACAGATCGATTCTGGGGAAAATTAGACCAGCCGCATGTCCAGCGGTTTGTCACCCGCGAGCCTTTCTGTGCATCCCAGTCTCTATATATGGCAATCCCATACCCATGGAAAGTAAATAACATCCCTGTATTTTATATAAATAAATGCAGTCAAACCCCGTTATAACAAAACCTCGAAGGACTAATCCAGAAGTTCGCGATATCCGCTTTTTCAAACATTAGCTACACAAAACTTGCTATAATCCTTAAACCCAATTTTGTGTTGAACAAATGAATTGCACTAAATTACTATCATTGACGGGCTATAATAAATTAAGATGAATATCTGTTTTTAAAAAATTAGAGTGAACTTAATTGTAATTACACTTATTTCTCTAAAGCAGGGATTCCCAAAATTTTTTGCCTGGAGTGCCACGTAAACCTTCTTTATTTTTGCGTACCCCTTTAAAATCATATACAACGCCCCCCCCCCCAATCCATAATTTTAAGGTTAGCTGAAGTTAGCATAAAAGTGAAATGACTCGAATTAATGATATTTGCAAGACTTATGTTTGGTTTGATATTTTACTCTATTTTCACAATAGTATTAGTTTAACACCAAAGAAAATGAAATCAGTATTGTAACTATTTCGTTTTAACTTATAAGGATAGCTAAAAACGACACTTCGTAATAATTAAATATTTAAGTGATATAGTTATTAAATACCAAGTATTCACTTGGAGAAACAAAATTCTCTAACTTTTTTAATCCCTTATGTTTTCTTGTTTCCGCCGTTAACAATTTTTATTTCACGTACCCCCAATTGGTCCTTCGCGTACCCCCAGGGGTACGCGTACCACAGGTTGGGGACCTCTGCTCTAAAGTAAAAAAATAAGCTGTGATTTTTTGTTTAAAGCACATAGATTTCAGATACATTTCATCTAACTTCTTATCAATGATCAAAAACAAGCACTTAACATTTTTATCCAGAGTTCATATTGCAAAGAAATTCTAAAAAACGCTCACAGATGTCTTCACAACAGAAATTTAAGGATCTGAACTTGCATCCCCTCCGTCTTCCGTATCTCAAGATGAGTCGGCAAACAAATCATTCTCTTATGAGGGAAACTATGTCATCACCACCTGGCCCATCAGATGCAATCGAGCTGTCCTCGCAACATTCGAAATGTTTAATTTCGCTTTGGGAAAAAGCACTCACTCTGTGCTTTTCTACCCATTTAGCTTGAAAAGCGGGAATTTTGTTTCGCCCTTTCCGAATTCCTTGCTTTCGAAATTCGTTACAAGCATTTGAAAACACGTTAGCGACATAGGCGTTCGGTTGGGAACATTTGAAAAGTTCGTTATAACTAGTTTTCCTTAAACATCGATAGACCATCGATACTAGAGAAGCCAAGTAGATAGTAACAGGTTTTCGGAACTATCGACTGAAACAATCGATAGTATAGACTTTCTCAATACTATCGATAGGCGCATTTTCAGTCGATAGTTTTAAAACTATCGATAGTATCGATAGTTTTTAAAACGATAGACTGAAAATGCGCCTAACAACAGTATTCCCCGGGAGAAAACTATCGATAGTATCGATTGTTTTGAAACTATCGATGTTTAAGGAACACTAGTTATAACCGAGCGATCGTTATACCGGGGTTTTCCCACGTGACCTGAGTAGCAACTGGCCGAAACAGACAGGTTTCCGCAGTTTTATTGGCGAATGCTTGGCTTTTCAGAAGGACAATAATTTAGCTTATTTCTGTGGGAATTTCTAAACCAATTTATAAACTGAATTATTATCATAAAGAAGGAATATGGCTTATTACATTGAAGAAAGAACGGCGACTGCAGAATTTGTGTTTATCTTCTGGCCGTAGCCACCGTAGTGGTGTCCGTAGTAGCCCCTGTAGTAGTCTTCATAGGTCGGCCGAAGGTACAAATAGCCGTAGTTGTAGTTGGCGGAAGCCGACACGACCAAGAGGATTAGGATCTGAAAGAGAAAAAAAACTTAGGCGCATGAATATCGAGCAAATATGAGAGAATTATTTTTAACCAATCATCCCCTACCCCAATTACATATCAAAAAGTAAGGTTTCCTGTTTTTTGGCATGAAATGCATTGCTTATATCATCGCGAACAGACGGCTGTAGTGATTCATAGCAGTTGAAGTTCCTGCATTATTTATTCCATTTAGAACAATGAACGCGTGCGCATTTGGCATCCATTTAAAATGACGAACTCACCTAGAGAACGGTACAGTAAAGTAGTGTGATCAGTAATTCGTTTTCTTCCACCCTTTTCGCTTGCCACGCGAAATCTCGTGTATTCCTGGAAATAGGAAAATCTGACACATTCTCCTGATTTGGCCCCTTCTTACTTTCTTTTATTCCTCAAGTTTAAAATCCATCTTCAACACAACATTCTTCAGTCAAACGATGATCGTTAAACAGCCGAGGAGATCTTTCGGGAGCCATTGACCTCATCACCAGGACGCATCTTTCTACTACCAAGCCTTAGATTCGCTGATTTACTGGTAAGGTAGATGCTTCAACAATAAATGCTCTTCCTCATGCCGGAAGGCAATTGCAGATTCCTTTAGTCCGAAGAGTATAAGGGAAAAAACATTTCGCCCTTTATTTTCATAAGGATTAGATCTGTTAGAATGAAAGAGGGTGGAAGAGACTGCAAATGACGAGAGCTTTCCAACAAGGGGTAACATCCATAGGTCGAAATGAACTTTAAGTTTGGGAGGAGAGGCGAGAAAATCACTTTGCAGCTCATAACTTCTAAGTAATTGCAGATATCGAAACAGTTTAAACACAAAAAATATTCCTTATGATATTCCGATCATTCGCCTGATTTGAATTTTCTTTCTATCTTCAATTGTAAAGGAAATATGGGGAAATGAAAATTTCAATCTCTTACCATTTCCAACCCCTTTGAGCTGGATAGAGCCCAGATAGAAGAGAAAGCTTGTCTAAAAGGTTTTGGAAACCTTGTCGTCGGCAAGGGTAAAGGATTGTCACAAAGGTTTCCATGACAAGGGTTGAACCTTTCGGCAAGGTAACGGAAAGTTTCGCTAGTCAACAAGAAACAAGGTTTTCTGTAAGGTTTTTAATAAGATTTCCCCAAGCGTTTACGATAAGCTTGTTTCAGGCTTTCCTCAAGCTTGATTCAGGCCTTACAAAAGGTTGTTAAGAGCCCTCCTTCGGCGGACAAAATAGAACCCCCTTCCCCCCTCCGAAGCCGTACTCTTACAGAAAGCTCCAACCCCCTTTTCCCATCCCTTCTTCAAAGACGTACTCCTACAGAGGGGTCGAACCCCTTTTTGCATCCCCCTTCTGACGTCATCTTAGTCCAACTTAGAATGATCTAGAATGCCAATTAATTAGATCAACTAGGAATCTTAATTAATAAAAGCTTAATTATTAATTTCAATTAATTTGATTAATCTAATTTTTAATTGAACTTACTTGTACGATTTTGTTGTAGAATGTGACAAAACTTCAAATGCCGCAGAGCCGGGGATCGAACCAGCGTTCATGAAGTTGGAAGGAAAGCGCACTAACCAGTATACCGGACGGGGCTACGCACGTTAGTACAGGTCGTTCATAAAGAGCTTTCCTACCTCATTTTGGGTAAATGGTTTCCGAAGTTGTCGTTCAAACCTTGTCGGTGAGGTAGTTGATAGAAAGCTTTCCGACGTTAACCTTGCGCAATAGTTTCCGAAACGGTTCTCGCGGAAATGCTTTCGCGGGCAGCCTATGGAAAGTGAAATGGCAACCTTTTCGAAACCTTCTTTGCTATCTGGGAGACGACTTCGCTACGTACAGCAACCATTTGTAGTGCTCGTTACATAACGCCGAGGCTGGCACTTTTGGACGATTTTACTGCGGAAAGGGGTGACAGGCTTCGGTGATGATGATGATTTGAGGGGTGACAGTAAAATGAGCGCTTTTCCGAAGTTCTCTGTCAGGTCATGACCTTCGTCCAATTAGGCGTGTTTTTAATTTAGTCTTTACAGCAAATCAATAAATGAAAATAAAATGTTTCTATATACTGGTAAGTAAAATATAAATGGACTTAATTCCACCATAGAAATTCCAGGATGCAGGAAAAAGAGGCTGATCAATGGTTTTTAAGACACTTAATTACACATCTATATACAGTAGAACTCCGAGAATCCGAAATTCTGCATAATCCAAACATCTGCTCATTATATCATTACAATCAATTGAACCATTAATAACTTTGTAAAAGAAAAGAACGCAAGAAACATCTTGTCTGGAACATAAACTCGGCATGTTAAAAATATTACGAAGGAGTGAAGAAGATACATCATGTAAGTAAAATCCATTTTTTTTTTTGTAAAGTAAATATCTCAAGAAGTTGTTTTGTATTCGCTCAATAATTTCAATTTTGTTTCGGTAATTAGGATTCCAGATAATACTGCAGTATTCCAGATTGGAACGAATATGAGCGCAATACAAGACCTTGAGGGTAAGTTCACTGGAAAATTCTCTGGTTCTACGCTTAAGAAATCCAAGCCTGCGATAGGTCTTAGAGACCACTGTGTCGATGTGTTGGGAAAAATCAAGTTTGGAGTCAAAGATGATCCCAAGATCAGTGACTGTATTTGAGCGTGATAAAACAAGATTGTTAATTTTGTATACATGATTCAAAGGTTGAGCCTTTCGAGTGTAACTAAGAACACTACATTTTTCAATGTTCAAGTGTAATCTGTTGTCTATGCACCGCTTAAAAAGACAATCAAGATATCTTTGTAAATAACAGAATCTAAATCGGAACGTATTGAACCAAACAATTTCAAGTCGTCAGCAAATAAAAGGCATTCAGAGTACTTAAAAACACAGTTAAGGTCATTAATGAATAAAATAAAAAGCAGAGGTCCAAAATTAGAGCCCTCTGGGACACCGGAAGTACTTGTAAACTCATGGGAAACAGCATTATTAAAATAAACATAGAGTGATCGCTTACATAAGTAAGAAAGAAGCCAATCAATCAGATTTATATGAAAACCAATACCATGTAACTTTTTTAAAAGAATGCCAAAATCGATAGAGTCAAAGGCCTTAGAAAAGTCGATGTAAATAACATCAAGTTGAGAACCAGATTCAAATGAGGAAATAATTTTATCTGTGAAATAGAATAAATTATTGGTTGTTGAGCGCTTTGGTATGAACCCGTGTTGAGATGTAAAAATTAGGTTTTTAACTTGGTTGTAAAGCTTTTTATGGATTATGCTTTCGAAAATCTCAGAAAAAGGACTTAAAATAGCAATAGGTCGATAATTTTCACAATTCTGTGCATCACCCTTTTTAAAAACAGGAATAATTCTTGTTTGCTTCCAGACTTCAGGAAACACTTTTGTTTTTAATGACAGGTTAAACAGAACAAGAAGGGGATAAATAAAAAGCTCTGCGCGTCCTTTAATAAAAGAAGAAGGTATATTATCAACACCCACATTTAGGGAGGATTTCAATTGCTTGATAGCCAAAACCACATCAACATAGGTAACATTTTCGATTTTGACAAGATCACCGACGCAGTCGCTTCTGCATTCATCATTTCCATCCAAGTCCGTGCTAGGCTTGAATACAGAACTAAAATAATCAGCAAATGCATTTGCGATCATTATCATAACGCACGTTATTATAGAATAAACTATCAGGAGAATTAATGTTTTTATTTTTAAAATAAGACCAAAACCTCCTAGGATCCGAGACCAGACCATTTTCCATATGCCTTAGGTACGTGTTGTAATCCTTTTGGATATTATGCTTAACAGAAGATCGTAGAGATTTAAATTCATCAAATAAATCAAGATTAACACCTTTTAAAGCTAATTTACGGACCGTGGCTTTCCTTTTTATTAATCTCTTGGTTTCCATTGAGTACCAGAAAGGAGATCTGAAAGTAGCATTTTTTAAGAAGGAATAGTACTGCTGAAAACATCGTATAAAAAATTATAAAAGCTAAAAACTGCTTCATTTACGTCATTAAATTAAAGTAAAAAATTCCAATCAATTTCACGGAACATGGTTAAAAAATCTGCCCTTTTAAAATCAAGTCTAAAGATATTTACATTCCTCTTATTTAGGTGGACAGGTACAAAACCCATGGAAACTGACAGAGCAGAGTGATGTTTGTCTTCAGGGAAGGGCTATCGCTGTGCCCGACAGAAATATCATTAAAAAATTCCAATCAATTTCACGGAACATGGTTAAAAAATCTGCCCTTTTAAAATCAAGTCTAAAGATATTTACATTCCTCTTATTTGGGTGGACAGGTACAAAACCCATGGAAACTGACAGAGCAGAGTGATGTTTGTCTTCAGGGAAGGGCTATCCTGTGCCCGACAGAAATATCATTAAAATCAACAAAAAAATTAAGTCAAGGTATTAATTATTACAATTAAGAATATTGTTATATTGACCCAGATTAAAAAGATTCATAAAATTCGACAATTCAGAAACAATTTGGTTATTGTGATCACAAAAATCATCATACATAGATAAATTAAAATCACCACAAATTAAAATTTTATCAAAAAATTCAAATCCCTCAAAACAATAAAAAAAATTGAACATACTTGTCCACATGAGAGGAAGGTGGAAAATACACAACACATAAAAGCATGTTTTTACTATAATTTAACTTTACCGAAATCCAGATAGCTTCGAGATCTAAGCCAGGAACGTCCAATTTACGGGAAGAAAGACATTTTTTGATAGCCACGAGAACACCACCCCCACGTCTACTGGAATTAGATGAGGAACCACGGTCCTTTCGATAAACAAGATAACGATCGTCGAATAGATGCCAGGAATCAATGTCTTCACAAAGCCATGTTTCAGTAACACAAATAACATCATATTCCACAGAAGCCACAGAACTAAAGAACTCAACAGTTTTGGTGCGTAAACCACGAACGTTCTGATAAAGCAAAAAAAAGTCATTTCGAATCAGTGTTAGTCGACAAGACTAAGGAAGAAGGATGGTTGCGGTCGGACCTAGGAATTACTTCTTGGGATATCTGATCATTGCTTAATTTACCATAAAACTCTGCGATAAGACAGCCCTCAGGCGAAACCGTTGAATCCAATAACTGTTTAAGGTCGTTTTCATAAACGTCGATGTGAAAAGATGCATATGATTGATACTTGGTCTTAAGTCTATGACACTGAAGAAATTTCAAATTCGGTGGAGCCAGAAAGTTGGTAATATCATTTACCGTAGTATCAGGTCCTAATCAAGATAAAAAAAATATCGCCTTTCTCCTAGGCATTTTACCCACTTTCTTCAGGCCAGAATCTTTCCGAGCGCCATTAATTACAACTTTAGGATTTACCCTTTTATCCTTAATTACAGGGCCAAGAACTTAGAATTTACCTTCGGGTATAGCTGAAGAAGTTTGAGCTACAGATGCATACGTAGAACTCTCAGAATTTAACTCAGTTTCGATAATTTCTTGCTGCAAACTTGGGCGAGGGTCATCGTTCTGAATAGAAACGTCAGTTTGGCAAATCAGCTTAGAAAAGCTATCAACTTTACTGTAAATGTACTTTCGGAAAGTTGCAAACTCGTTCTTTAAATAGAAAAAAACAGATCCATCGTCGAACTTTTCTCTTCAGATTCAAAATTCTTTTCCGGTACAAGTGAGGAAACTGCTTCTACGTATAACATTTGGATGTCAGCCTTGTAATTCGAAAATTCATCCTTGTCATGGGCATTAGTAGACTTTTTCTCAGATACTCTCCTGAAAATATCATGTAAACCATTCAGTTTTTCTTTAAAAAACTTCACTTTATCTTCCAGCATGAGATCGCCGTCGGCGCCATGCTGCCAATATGAATAGAAATATTTTATAGAGAATAGTGTCACTTTTCCCGGCCGTAAACACAGGCCGTGAAAAGCCACGTCTCCCAACACAACCGGGGGTACCAGAATAGACCCCTACGTGTTTTTTATATACTAAAGACTTTCTTGTATGATTACATACTACAGTGATACCTGGGGTTTCGTCAATAATCTGTGGATAATGATATAATAAGCTCGATGTAATGAGCTCAATAGATTTCGCTGTGCCCGCCAGAATTTTAAGAAACCAGAGTTCCTTTCCAAATTTATATTCAAAATTTAATTATATGAACAGGTTCTCGTTATATAGGTTTCATAAAATTTTTAACACGTTCTCTGATGAACTTGGCATTTTTAATATGTCTCTCGGTGCTTTTAAGTCGAAATGTTTGCATTTTTTTAATACACGATATGTTTTATTTTGCCTTTCTACAACATTTTAGATTTTTATGCTATTTTATGCTAAAGATGTCAACAATGTTTTTATCTGGCTCAGTTGATTTTTGAACAATGTAACTATAGTGCTTTGCTTTTTCTATAAATAGCTGGTGTTATGTCTCAGCCACTGAATGCATGGAGAAGGAGGATGGTTTGGATAAACGAAAATCTTTCTGTAGCTTTTTTGTAAAAAAAAAAATTAGCTTCGACTTTTCCCTTGCCAGGCTTCATAAAATAAATGTTACTTTCTGGTGGTTCCAAAGCAATCAGTAACACGACTAAGTCTACGTCTTTCCCTTGGGATGAGAAGTTGCTTTATCTCACAATACAAGTATCAGCATCCCCTGTAGCGACACTCGTTTCAATTCCTTTAGTAGCCATTTTCTGTGTTAGGAATTGAATATGCCTGGTCTTATTTCTTCAATGGCAAGAAAATGTTTCTGTCGAACTGTGACAGACTGCTTGCGAGCTTTCAAGTTAAACTCAGCATAGATATGTAGATTTAGATTTTAATGTCTAAATGCACTCATTTGGAGCGTTAACAGAACCAAAAGAGTGAATAGAAGGGGTCTTGTGGTGGGGAACGGACGTGAGGGGAGGAAGGGAACTCAGCTGCTCATCAAATAGGTTTGTCGCCTCCCCCTCCGCCATGATACCGCTACTTCTCTCGACGCATACAATACTACTCTTGTATAATTATTGTATAGGCATGAAGTCTTTCTAAGCGTTGTTGATTCAGCACTTTTAATTGATTTTACCATTACAATAAGGAATTTTAGAAATATTAACTTTTAAATCGCCCTATATCTTCTAAACTATTGATACTATAAATGTAATGTAGGGCGTTTTATGTAGGAAATTGTATGCAGTTTAATTTTGTTCTGCAGTGTTTGTCGATAGAATCTATAGTTTTCGAGAAATTTAAGAAAAACTTAAATTTCCCCCCTTTAAACCCCATTGTTTCCTCCGAGCACCCCCCCCCCCACCGGCGGAGACTTTTAGTATGTCGTTTCGGACACTACCCCAACAACTGGGCCAAATGTCAAAACTACAGCGTTTTTTTCTATTTTTCCTTCGTTGACTGGACTACTTAATGAGGAGAAACAAACTCAGATATCTTCTTTTTACCCTCAACTTGTTTCCCACTCTACCGTGCGAATCGCCGCATGCACTTTCAATACGCCTTCACAGAGAAACCCAGAGTCAATACTCTACTGCATTGGGTATATTAAGAGTATTTTACAGGATTTCCCGGATAATCCGAATTCCCCGGAATCCGAACATAGGTCAGCCGCAATTAGTTCGGATTCTCGGTGTTCTTCTGCCCATTAAAGTTAATACGACATTTTTCATGTCACCCTAACGTCGAAACGCCAAACGTCGAGTGGTTTCACACTTGATTTTTTCCCGTTTTTCCCTCCTCGCCCCTAGTGCGCATGCTTCACAAAAGGAGGAGTTGACGTACGCGCGCTCATTCGAGACAAAGCTCTTAGCAAAATGCAACAGTAAACATCTCCCCCTCCGTTTTTCACGTCACCCCTAGTTAGGAGAAATCAACTCCGCCTGGCACATGCGCAAAAGCGCGGAGGGTTACCGAATCTCGAAATGATCAGTAACAGCAGATGTGTGTGATTGTGCAAGCAAGAACTGTGTGGCTTTATTCAATTCCAACGCTATTGCGATACCATACAGAACCTTCAAAGGGTCATTAAAAGCAAGCGGCAAGGCAAATTGCTGCGAGGTATGCTTTTGCTTCAATATAGCACGCAACTGGCCAAAGCATCAAAACACACTTTGCGTGCCTTCCACTGTAAAGTTTTGAATCACCCGCCTCACAGTCTGGATCTGTCCCCTTGCGATAACCACGTGTTTGATCGGTTAAAGAAGGTCAGTTATTCAGCTGCGTTTAAACGGTGTGGAAGAGTGGTTCCATTAGCAGCATTCCTGACGGAAGGTATCTGAAAATTTGTAGCACGTTGGGACATTTGTCCGATCATTCGAGGTGTTTATCTCCACCTACCGACCCACCCTACGGTTTAGAGCCGATAACCGGAGGGGTGAGTCCCACCCAGTAAGAATGAGGCCGCCCCAGTGCAGCATTTATTAATTATTCCAAAAATTCTACACATAACAAACCTTCCCATTCGGAAGATAATTACGAATTAAAGTGTGTGTACATGTAGCAGAAAACAATAATTACAAAGAAAAGAACACACAAAAACAGCACTAAAGCACCAACGGATGGAACACACAGAGCCGAATCAATAATTAACTCGAACCAAAATACAGTAACTGAATGAGGCAATGAAAAAGTAGAACTCAAGAATTTAAAGCATAAACCAAACCCCGCAAAGCGGAAACAATGTCACCTGTATAATCAAATGCAATGGAAAGTCGAACGTCATAATTATTTAAGATCATCCCAAATTCTATTTCAGATTTCAAAAACAGACCTTAAACTATTCATGAAAAAAACGGTTTTTTGTTCCAATAGTCTTTTGAAATATCTGTCGGCAGGGTGGTTATCTGCAGGCTCTCTCGATGCCTAATCACCACTTCAACACCTAATAAAGTATCATCAATTTTTCAGACGTCATTCTATGTTTCCCTTCATTCTTATAATTCCGAGTTAAATCTTCAGTGTCGGTTTATAAAGTGCTTCTAATTAAATCTTCCCGATGCAGTCTTTATTCTTTCTTTCAAGGAAATGGCTCATCTTAAGGATTGAATGGTTTATTCTATTTCACAAATCGACGGACAGTTTTCTGAAATTATCCATCAATGTTAAATCGCCGCGAAACCTGCTCAGCGATTTAGCAGGGGATCTTCTCCACGTTTTAGGCAACTGAAGAGATGTCAGGAGGTAATATTTGGAACTTTAGTCTAGAAGGGAGTGACTTTAAAACAATATTAAGCGTTAGTGAAATGTTAGACTCCTCAGTAAGTATGATTTTACTTTATAATCAAATTTTATAATTCTGTGTAGTGACGAATTTCTTCCAATGTCTGCGAAAAGATGAATTACGATGAAATGCTCGCTATTCCAGCTTAAGAAGGTACGAACAGGTGTCTGAAATTACTTATTCAAGAACGATACTTTAGAAAAAGGGAAAGATTGTAGCAAGAACACTTTTCGTTTTCTAAATTCAAAATAGGAAAGCTGAAGTAATTGTATCAAAAGCTGAAGCAAATAAATACTTGAAGAAATCTTGACTCTCAACAAAAATCTAGAGTGGATTTCGGCATAAGGAATTGTTAAACTTATTTCGATAAGTAGTAAAAGAAATAAGAAGAAAAGGTATTTAAATAGCGACTAAAGAGTATTATGGGAGAATAGTGAGAAAATCACATTACCAGGTACTGCATGCTGGGGCTTGAAGTTCTACCACTGGTTGCTGTGGAAGTCAGTGCGGAATGAATTTCTGCCAACGCATTTTATATCGGACGAAAGGATCTTACAGAAAGTCAACTCACGAGTGTAAGAGTGCAAATAACAAAATTTAGTGCGCGTCCCGAACTAAGTAAGTGGGACAGCGCCACTGGCGAAAAAATCTCTGAAGTTGTGTGTCACAGTACGTGATGCACCAGAGGGGTTTTCTGGCTCAAAGTTTAAGTTTCAAATGAAAGAGAATGAAATTCAAATTTTTCGCTAGCCCAAAGCACCGATTCCCATCATTAAGAATGCAACACCCGCCAGTTCTTGAAAGTGTGAAAATAGAGGCGAAAATCGCGAAAGAAATGAGTGTGGAAGAGAAAATAAAAATGGTGTGCTACATGAATATGAATAAATGCTGTCGCACTTACAACTAGGACATAACACTTCATTACAAAAAAGTATCGAGATACAGCGAAACCTGTCTATGACGATATTACAGGGACCTAGAAAATGTGTTGTTACAGACAGGTTATCATTATAGACAGTTTGAGGACTTGCACATCCAATGTTTATATGCGTGCGCATGTATTAAGGCGAATTTAGAGTTATCGTGTTCACAGACAGACAGACAGACAGACACAGCATAATTCCAAAATTGCGCTTTTCGGACACAGGGCGGTATAAAACATGGAGATTCATCGAAATCTCAAGGTCGAATTTTTGTATACTTCGTTTACGAGAAAGTAAAAGGAAGAACCTATTCGCAAAATTTTTTTAATATGCGCTTTGCCATTCACGCTGCATGAAAATATTAAAATATTATTCATTAATAGCCGCCTTTGGCGACTAGCTGTAATATTAATAACCTTTGGTTATGCTTGCAAATTGGGGAAATAAATTGGCGAATTGGCGGTTGTGGAGGCTGGGGGACTCTGCCAAAGTTTCATTTTTGCGATATCTCTCGAAATAGAGGTAGTGGGGGAGGAGGCGACCCTTGGTGACATATCTAGACTTCATACGCTTCCATATGAAATAAAAATGATCGAAATCGGTGCAGAGGTTTGGGCTGGGGCAATGATACTCTTCTTCTGCCAATTATTTTAAATTTATAGATAGCACTGCATAAATGAAAACTAAGCATTTCGAAAGAATTGAAGATCTACTTTTGTTTTCATGAATTATTTTAAAGCTATTTCTCTCAGAGATTCGCATAATGGGATGGTACATCACAAAACAGAAAAAGCAAGACTATAAACGTAAATTAAGATAAATAAAAATCGTGATATTTATTTATAAAGCATCTATTTTGTTTCAATGAATTATTTTAAAGCTATTTCTCTCAGAGATTCGCATAATGGGATGGTACATCACAAAACAGAAAAAGCAAGACTATAAACGTAAATTAAGATAAATAAAAATCGTGATATTTATATATAAAGCATCTATTTTGTTTCAATGAATTATTTTAAAGCTATTTCTCTCAGAGATTCGCATAATGGGATGGTACATCAAAATACACAAAAAAAAAATCAAAGTCAAGAGACGTAAATTAACATAAATAAAAAATCGTAATATTTATTTCTAAGATGCTTAAAAATTGTGCACTCAGATTTTTTTTGGCGTCACACAGCATTTTAAACTCTTCTTGGCATCACTCCACCTGCAGGAGAGGAAGAAAGACCCGTGAAATTACGACGATGAAAGTAATTCAAGAAAAGTTAAATGGGATTGGAACCTCTATTTCCAAAGGATGTAAACCTTATATCTAGTAAATTCAATCCGAAGCGGGATTCCAAAAAATTGGTTTAGGCTCACTAAGGTGTTTCTCTTCACGGGTAATCTTTAATAAAATGCGTAAGGCAAGCACGATATTGAAAAAAAAGAAAAGAAAAACCCTTCCCTGCTTATCCTCTTCAAGGTCACGCCTCTTATCGGCCACTTTTGTTTATTTTTAACTGGCAGTACGCGCACGGCGTTGCCCGTGCAATCAGGACTTTAACAAAATGAAAAAAAAAAAAAAAAACTGCCCATTTGAACTTGATTTTCCCGCTTTTTTTTTTTCGCGTCCAAAACAATATTAAAAAATTGCAACGTGAAAATCATTATTATATTGCAAGCAAAGTATGCGAGGCGAATAAATGCGTCAATATACTGCCGAAAATAATAATGAAAGTCATTCAATTGAAGGTTATGACGTCACCTGCGCTATGCACCGTCAGCCAATGAAATTGCCAGCAACGTTCCTGAAAAGTGTCACGGGAGGAAGCTGGCTAGAGAAAAATAACTTTCAACCGACCAGAAAAAAATTAATTAAGAAAAAAACGGGAAAAGCTATTTTAACCGTTCTTGTTTCAAATCCGACAGAATCGTTCTAGTTATAAGCTGAAAAAATTGAAAATAATAGTGTTATTAGAACGTCGGATGCAGCAAATTTAAAAACAAAAATAAAATTTCAATGGAAAAACTGACTATTATTTAAAAATTTCTCAAAATTCAGTAAATTACATTAGAAATTCAAAACTAACTTTATTAGAGAACGGAAATCGTTTGCTCTTTCCGATGGTGTATCTTTTTTTTTTTCGTACAATTATCTGAAGCAATGCAATTGAGAAATTAGTGCGAAAAATGACCCAAAACAACACAAAATATTAAATAAAAAATGTTCTAGATTAAATTTTAAAATTCAGGCTTCGAGTTGCATTGAGTCACCATTAAGACTACTTGTGTGCCAAATTTCAAGGCTGTAAGTGCGATAGATTCGTCTGGACATCGCACGCACACACACAAACGTTGCCTTTTATAAGTATAGACTAGCCTTTGTACTCGGGCTCGGCTCGCGTTTACCTGACTAATCCTTACTAATAATACCTAATTAATTAATACTTTAAAAGGTTTCGAATAAACAACACTTTTGATTTCCCCCTTTAGAGCATACATGTAAAGGTTGCTTGGAGTTCTCATTCCAGAACATTCCGTGTGAGAAGCAACTTGATAACGGCAGATTTATTTGACATAGTACATTCATCCCAAATGATAAGTTTGCAATTTGTTGGACAATCGCCTTATCAGACTTCTTGCTTATATTGCATGTAGGATTGTCAGTGTGAGCTAAGACCAGAGGGAACTGTAACGGAGAATGTGCTGAGGTCACAATCCAAAAGTCTGACAGCTATTCTTGATGGAGCAACGGCAAGAGCTTTATGACAGTTAGATTGGATTTCAGTAAGGATCAAGTTAATTAAAAAATCCCTTTCGGCAAGCTGGAAGGCAAAGATAGATTCCTTTACGTTAATGTTATTGATCAATATAGACATTGACTATATTGTTTCCACACATTGCAATATTTACGACGTGATTCTGTTTTCATGACATTTATTTTTTTACTATATCAAGTTTTTATCATTCTACTCAAAAGGTTATGCTAGATTTATTGGTCAGGAAATTTCTCAAATTTTTTTTTATATCCCAACACATAATCATTCAACCAGTGGCGGCTCGTGCATAGGAATTGCGGAACTGCAACACCCCCAAATTTTAACCATTGTGCAAATTTAATCAATTTATATTATTTCTCATTTACTGCTTAAATCAATCAATAATCTAACCAAATTTTACATTAAACAATTTCGATATTCAAATAAACCAAGAGTAAAAACTGAGGCAGAAAACTAATTTCCCTATTTTATTTTTTCACTACCCGAAAATTATGGGCAGAGGAAAAAGTAACTACAAGTAACTAGAGCTGTCTAGCGTTGCAGCTCTGAATTCCACCCGCGAGCATGCGTAGTTAAAGAGTGGAAACTTCCCCCTGCCTTCTCCTACCACGTCTTTAAGCCGAAGGGGAACTGCGCGATTCACAGCACCAAATAAGCTGAAAACGGAGTTTCAAACATTTTTCCAACGCTGATTTTTTTTCGCGAGCCAAAACTTTGAAAATAAGTAAGGAAATAAAGAATAATTAATTATAAATATAAATTTATTTGAAGAGGATTTTATGTTTATTAAATCTGAATGAAATTTCTCGCAATCCAAAAGATTTTTTCGATAGTGTTTAGTAAAGCTGATGAGAAATTTTTCGTGATACAAATGTTTTCAAAATTTTCGCGACCCTCAATATTCTGCACCACCTTATTTAGGATCATGATTCCTAGTTTAAGAAGCATCAATTTCGAATGAAACACGATTTGCTTCAAGGAACAGAATTTCTGAAAGTATATTGATGTGTATTCCCATTTTAAAATATCACAGCGCATCTTTAGATAAAAGTAATAGAATAAATTACTCTTTCTTTTCATCTTGGTAATTCCCTTTTTTGATTACTACATCAGAACTTGAAGTCTACTTTTTAACTTTAAAAAATAATAAAATATTTTCTGACTCACGCAATATGAATTGGGAGAGGTTACATGTAGCTGTTTTGATTTCAGAGGGTTAAATTTTTTTTAATCGTCATATAAGCATCGAGGTCAATGTTTTTAATATTTTCGCTGGAAAGAAAATAATAAGAATGTGTTTTATTTTTAAGTAATTTTTAGTGATACTAATAAATAGTATTTGCTTATTCTTATTTTCATATATTAAGTTATAATATAACATTTTTTTTCTTGTTATTTGATAAGAAAATTATTTTATATTGTCCTATTATTGTTGAACCGCAGCTGTGTGAATCTTTATAAATGTAGTAGGGAATACAGGAAAAGGAAATGGAAAACAAATTTGGAGTCATAATTTTTTTATTAAAATCAATTTGTTAAAATACTTACCTATTATAAGAGAAAAATGTTTTAAGTTTATTGATTAAATGTAGAATTACTCAAAGTCAATGGAAAAAGACAACAGAAAAGAACAAAAAATACCCCTAAGAGGTACGAATATGCATCACTGTACATTGAAGGATTGGTTAAAAGTTACGGCACCCCCAAGATTACATAACACGACCCGCCACTGTTTCAACAGGTAGGAGTCACAAAGGAATAAACATCCCAGCAGCACAAATATCCCCTAGATAACATTAAGCCAGCCTATCTGAAAGAGTAGAAAGAAATTGACACTTGACACGAATGAAGAACGACTCAGAACGAAGAATGAAAAATTAGTTTATTCAATCTAGGTTACCATATAATTATGCGAACGTTACTTTGTCACGTGCTCAAATCACATGGCATTAAACACTTAAACACTACTAGAATGGGCTCATTTAGAGAACTCCCTGGTAACAGAGAATTCAAATTATCAGTCATTAAATTCTTAACTTATAAGAGAATAAAAAGTATTAAGCATTGTGAGAGGAAAATTAAATACGTGTGCTTAAAGCATGGGATATGAATGCAGCCATTTTGAACAGTGAATTGAAATCTCCATCGACAGTTAAAAGCAAATAGTCAGGCAGAAAACCCCAAAACAATTTTAAAGTTAATGAGTTATTTTTCAATATCAATAAGGAAAAGGGAACTCTTGTTCAAATACCTTTTTTCACTATTTCATATTAAATATACTAAGCAAATGTTGGTGCCGCAATGTTTAATTAAATATCAAATTAAAGTAATCTATCAAATTTACTATTAAATTAAATATTTAATTAATTGTGGCGAAACTTTCACTGAAACCTTCTTTATGACTCATAGTATTTGTCAGTTATAGTTTGGATTTATCTTAATATAAATAAAAGTCATAGTGGCTATGTATGTATGTTCCACATCTTCTCTTAAACCACTTGACTGGTCTTAACCAAACTTTGCACACTTTTTATTATCTCACGAAACTATTTTTACACCATGTAAAATTTTTTTAAATTAGCTTTCCAGTGACAAAAATTTTATTTCCATGCAATTTGCTTCTCTAATTTAATAATTTTTTCAAAATTAATTTTAAACAGAATTCATAACAATATTCTTTATTGTTCAGAAACAAGAATAACTGTTGCTAGAATACATTAACAGAATTCTGGACGAATGCAAAAATTTTTTTTTACAAGTAGACGATTAACAATTTATATCAGTACCAACTATTGATTTGATTTATTTTCATGCTTTAAAGTAATGAATAATTAACTATTTATTTTAATTTGTTTCAAAATATTCATTTATTTTAGAAATAGTTAATAAAATTTACAGTTACTATATAACAAATAATAATTTATGGAGAAAATTAGCTATCGGCTGATTTTAAAAATTGTCTGGTTCAATTGATATTCTCATTTTAATTAAAAACGTTTCAAATCAGAAAAGGAATTTGTATACTATAAGTTTTATACAATAGTAGTTTTTACATAAAAAATATTATATATTTTATTCCGGAGCAAAGCTGGGTATATCAGCTCGTGTACCGTATAAAAAGTGGAAGTGAATGCGCCTGATGGGAACTTTTTAACAAAGTATCACATCCATGAGGTTAAAACACACTCTAAGTTGGAGGCGGGGGGAGGGGGGTAAAATCACTTTTCAGCTCATAACTTCTAAGTAATTCTTGCTGTCAAAAAACTTTCTATATAAAAGTAGTTTGTTATGACGTCGTAATTCTCCTAATTGAAATTTTCTCTCTATCTATGGGGGAAAGATAAATTGAAGGGGAGTGGTATTAAATATCGCTTTTTAGCTCATAACTTCTAAGCAATTGTAGCTATCAAAAAAAGTTTCAATACAAAATTATTTTTTTTATGATGAGGAAACATTGTCAATAAAAAATTTTTATGATGATGAAACATCTCTAATCTCTAATACTAATAAAGATGAATGTCTGTCTGTGTGTCTGTTGGCGGTGTACAGAACAGACCGTGAACATAGAGCTACCAAATTTGGCACAGATATACTTGTAAGCTGAAGATGTGCACCTCGAGCCGTTTTAAAAATCTTAATTCAAATTTAAATTATTTAAAAATTAAACCAAATTTCGTCGTTTTTGCCAATAACTTGAAATGAATTGATTGACAAAGAAATTTTTCATGTCATTTTAAGAACAAAAAATTATCTTTCCAATGATACAGTTTTATTATTGTAGAAAATTTTATCTATTTTTTATAAATTTTTAAAGTCATCGGAACTTAAGGTGCTATGCGTAGAAATTGACGTAGGGAGACGGGCGTATGTAATGGCCGCGAGTATCTTCAAACAAAAATTATTAGTAATCGCTTCGGTAATTCATATACTAAAAATGGAACGATACAAGAAGATTACATGGCCCTTTCCAAGGATGACACGCAAAATGGTGAAGCGTCCACATTTTAACACATTGATCTGAAAAAATGCGTTTTAAGCTCCTAGCCTTAAAGAGTTTATCAATCTAAAATTAGCCAAAAAATTCTTTGAAAATCTCCCAAAGATTAAAATCACTTCCATGTAAATTGTAAGCGCCCAGATAAATTTTATATAAATAATTCCCCTGTTTTCAGCATTCTTGTGCCCCGTTTTTTTTTTTTTTTTGCCTATATTCCATTACAACTGCTTAAAACATTCCCCTGCTACGGATTTAGTAGCGTGTCTTTTCCATCATTTCTCCGCGAGTTCGAGCGCGCTTGAGTTTTGCCTTCGTTCAGTGTAAACAAATACTTCGTCATCTTTTTCCCCTCTTTTGCATACCTAAAAGGAAATATCTATCCTATTAAAATTCGAAGGTAAACAAACGTATGTATGTATGTTTGAGATATGTATGTCCGGCTATCTTCTCACGAACCGCCGAACGAGGAGCACGCGGAAAGTACCAAAAGATGGAGAATAATCCAAGAATCCATTTCGCCATTTAAATTGAAATTCAATTAGTTAAAAGATATTAATTAAAACGTCAAAATGAATGATGACGTGCTGCCATCTATTACAGAATGGTGAATTATTCACGTGGATTCTTTTTTTTCCCTATTATTAGTTTTCGCATCCGGTGTTGCATTTTTTTATTTATTTAACGGAAGTTGGTATTTCCTTTTGAGCGATTTTCTGTGTTCTTCTGTGTTTGGATTTGTTAGCAATTGAAAAAAAAATCGTTTTCCTGCGTTTTTTCTTTCTTCCTTTTGTCGTATGGTCTGCAACATTTACGTTTGTTGGGGAAAATATTTATTCATTTTATCTGGTTTTTTTTCATTATTATTCGTTTTATTTTTCTTTTCAAAACAAATATCATGCTAATCTGTTTTAATTTATAAGCATAAGAATTCTCTCGTTTTCATTCAAACAAACTGCTTTAAGGTAGTAAAAAGGCTAGAACTGAAAGTTTAATCCAACAAGAGAGGATTCAAAGATGTACGTTTGTTGGGGAAGCGATAGTGACAAATTTGTAGGAAAAAACAGGCGGGCATATGAAAAAAATGTGGATTCCAAGAAACGCTGGGTTATTAACTATAAGGTAATAAAATGTTGGATTTAAAATTTTAACTAAACAATATAGGATTCAAAGGATTTTTTACGTTTTGGGGAACGTAACGTTTACGTTAGCGACAATATGTGTAAAAAATAAACCGGAGGCGGGCATATGAAAATTAGTAATAAAAGACTAGATTTGAAGAATATTTACATTTGTTGGGGAAAGTAAGTGACAATATTTGTTGAAGAAAAAAACGGAGCGGCAATGGAAATATGGATCCCAATGCCTCACGTGATCTCATTTCTCTCCGCCTGGGAGTATCCCATTATTCAAGATTGCCCGTGCAACGCTGGCTATGTGCCATGCAGCTAGTTAGATTTTAATTCTTCCAATTATTACTAATACTCTCATTTAGCTTTTTCTTATTTTATTTATTGCTATTTTCTCAGTAATTTTTAAACATTTTGTTTCTAAGTTTTAAAATTCTCTCCTCATCTAAATTTTTCTCAAATTTTACAAAAAATTTTCCACAATGTTATTATCGGCGATTAATTAAGCCTAATAGATAGCTTTATAATACTTTGTTGTTTTGTTATGCACAGAATAATTATTCAAGATTTGTTTTTTTTCCATGCCTTTCAATTCAATAATTTTTTTTATTTATAAATGGATGTTTTCAGTGACTAGATTTAAATGGTTATCATGAATTTAGTTTTGCGTTTCACAAAATATAGTGAATTCTCTTTTCTTTTACAGAAAAAAAACTTTATTTAGTTATTTTGAATTTTAATTAGTTTTAATATGAAAATTATTTTTAGCTGAGATATTTAATTATTGCACTTCAAATTTTTCATTACTTATTATCTTTTCCATTTTTTAACGAATCTTTTCACTTATCATTTTTTAACACTTAAATATAAGGGATTAACTCAAAGTTCATTATATACAAAAACATCCTGTAAATTTTCGTTTTGTGTATAAAGAATTAAAATTCAGTCATACTAACTAACCTGTTCACTGTTTGTGTTTTTAAATTCATTTTTTTTGTCCTTATTGCGTTCAGCTTACAAAAATTGAAATGTTGAAAATGTCAGCCTTAATTGCCTTATTACTATTAATAAAAGACTGACAAACCAGCTGGTCGCCGTAGGCGGCTAGTTGTTAATAAAAATTTTTTGTCTAGAATACTTACTTATTGCAGTAATTACTCACTTATTATTATTACATATTGTATTAATTAATAATCATTACTTATTACATAATTTAATTATTGTATTAATACTTATTGCATATTATTATTAATAATAAATTCTGTCCACAAACAATGGTTTTTTTAAAAAACCCGAAAACTATGTTTTCAAAAACCGGTTATTTTGAGCGGTTTCAACCGCCAGGTTAAACCGGAGGGGAAAACATCCGGTTTAATGATTTGTACGCATATGCCATGGTACGCAAGCGTCATACAATCTACATACAGTGTACTATGGATCTTCCTATATTTTTGAGCGGACCAAACTTTTTTTTCGCTTAAGATAGGAATCCGTTTCTAATAGTGTTTGTTTTAAACAGGTTTTACTCTACTTGGTTTTTATGAGTCCACGACAGATGTCAAAAGATCCTTGCTCGGTAGTTAATGATTTGTACTCATATCCCAAGATACGCAAGCGTCATACAATCTACATACAGTGTACTATGGATCTTCCTATATTTTTGAGCGGACCAAACTTTTTTTCCGCTTAAGATAGGAATCCGTTTCTAATAGTGTTTGTTTTAAACAGGTTTTACTATACTTGGTTTTTATGAGTCCACGACAGGTGTCAAAAGATCCTTGCTCGGTAGTTAATGATTTGTACTCATATCCCATGATACGCAAGCGTCATACAATCTACATACAGTGTACTATGGATCTTCCTATATTTTTGAGCGGACCAAACTTTTTTTCCGCTTAAGATAGGAATCCGTTTCTAATAGTGTTTGTTTTAAACAGGTTTTACTCTACTTGGTTTTTATGAGTCCACGACAGATGTCAAAAGATCCTTGCTCGGTAGTTAATGATTTGTACACATATGCCATGGTATGTTATGCCATGGTAAAGTTAGGCTTGCCAGATTTCTGAAATGTTCAACCTGGACACATTCAAGGGTAAACACCCTTGGAGGGTTTTTAGAGTGTTTTAGAGGATAGTTTATTCTCAATGCTATGAATAAATGGTTACTGATTAGGAACCTAAACCAGGGGTAATAATAAATGTCATAAGAATATAAATTTAAACATTTTATTTCTTACATGTTAATATTTATAAGTTACTTAAGTAAGAAGAAACACTTTGAATGAGGAATAAAAATTTGAGCAATATTTACGTGTACGTTTCATTGGCTAGGACTTTTTTTAGAAAGTCTTTTTTGTTTTTAATCTTGTTGTAAAAATCTTCACAAGCTAATTCGATATTAATTTTACGTGTCACCAAGCCTTTAACCGTAGATTCCTTCATCAAACCCCTATCATCAGTCCATGCGTTGTTCATCAAAGAAAATACTCTCTCCACTGGTGCTGATGTCCCAGGTAAGCAGAAGGCATACTCAACAATCTTGATCAGATTGGAGGTTGCTATGTGATTCTCTTTGAAATGACCAAACAGCCTGAGCCATTTTTCTTCACTTGAAATAATCACATCTCTGGTAGTCTCTTCTTGCTTCTATTGTTCCCAATTTGACTGCAAATACTCCTTAGCAAGCACAACTTCGTCAAACAGCTGGTCATTGTTTATTTTCATATCGGGTACATCAAGAAGACTGCTATTAATAATTTCAGCAGAAGTTTCGGCGTTTTCCCAATCAACAGCATTTAGTTAGATTGACCCATGAAAACTGTTCAGCGTTTCCAAAGCTATTCTCCAGAGGTCCAAGTATGCAATGCATCTTTCGTAAAAGCCATCAAATTCTTCTTTCACACTGTTACGGACTTGCTCATCTAGATTTCTGTAGATGTCCTTTGCGCCCATAGGGATAAAGTTTGAAGCCTTTCTTTCTGTCAGGTTTCTTTTGAGAGCTTTGTGAGCTTCAGCAACCTCAAAAGCTGTAGTGTTATCTTTTTCCATTCCCAGGATGGCCTTGTTAAACAGCGAAAGCTGTCCGTGGACAAACCACAAGTAGAGCTCGCCCGTTGAATCAGTAAACAAGTTTTTTATTGTTGATGGGCACATTTCTTGGTCTAAAAAACGGGGTGTTCCCGTGTTGAATGAGTTTACGGTACTGTATCTCGGCATATTCACAAAATTATTTTACTTTAGTTACACGGACTGCTACACGGCTAAAGCTACACCCCTTAGAGCCCAATATTGGACTCGCCCGGAGAGCCTCTCGCATGGTCACGACTGGCGAGACAAGACGATACGATGACAATATTATTTATTAGCAGAACATCTCTCATCTATAGTTTTAACTTTTCATACAGTACAGTGAAATAACTGACAAAGTAATTATCCTAAATAATCCTTCACAGTTAATTATTTTTAGACTTTTTTGGTCATCTATAATCAAATTTAATTTTTACCGGGACGTGAAGTAAACCGGCCGGGACACCGGGATTTTTCCTGAAAACCGGGACGTCTGGAAAGCTTACGTAAAGTTAACTTGACCTCGATGTAGGCCTAGTAGTTACACCCTCTCCAGTTTTGTGAATGTGTTCACATATCGATTCGTTGATGGATTTTACCGGTCAGTTTCGTATTAAATAATATATATGAATAACCAAATTTTAGATAAGTGTGAAATTGCTTTAATTTGATGAGGGCCGTGGTGGCTTACTGGTACCAAACTCAGCTTCAGGACAGGATTCCAGGTTTGTAACCCGATTCCACAGAGAATCCAACATGTGTCAGGCCTCTTGCACATTAACAGTTTTGCCTGAACACCACTCGGGCAGGTCATTTTTCTAAGCCAATCCACTGAATTTCCTGGCTTTATCACTTTCTTTACTTTGCAATGTATCTAGTAAATGGCCCCTGCAGTTGTGTTGGATAGAAAAACAAGTGTAAACCAGTTTTTAGGTCCTTTTTTCTCCTGCAATTAAAAATTATCACAAATTAATAAAATTGATACTTGTAACCGTTTTGACTGCCGATTTGAATTTATAAAATCAATTTTAATACAAAATTGCTTATAAAAAAATGTGCTTATTTTTGGACACAATATAGCCGTTAAAAGAAACTGGTTAAATCATATGTAGCGGGCCAAATGCCCTCCCGCTTGTGTGGATCGGAAGTTTGGAAAAAGGGTGCCAGCTCAGGTGTCCCCCTAGTCACTGTGGTTCAAAATAATGAGTCTATTCGAAAATAGCCCGCATGTTGCTTCAAAATGGGACATTGATATAATTCAACTAAACTAAGCTTTAATGCAATGCACCAATTGAGCCAAAACTCTATTTTTTCCATAAAGAAAAGTTCGTTAATAAGATAACATGAATGAAATATGGAAGGAAATGCTACTTCTGAAAATTTTTAATTAGAACCAAGTAAATAACTTCAATCAGAATTAGTTATCTTTTTAATTAGAAAAATGATTTTTACTGGATTTGTACCTTCTATAGCAGTCAGCTTAATATTCAAATGAAACAATCAAAGCTAAATATTGCGCTGTTTAAGTGGAAATAAAAAGAAAACAGGGGACAAAATTTTATATCATAAGTGTAAACTGACCTAAGGCATCGCTGTTAAGGAGTTAATTTACTTCAATCATTCTTACAAAACAACGGTATACTCAATTCTTTCACTCACAACTATTTATTCACTCTATTGCAAATGCAGGAGGGAATTAAACAATATTTCACTCAATCCAGATGAAATATAAAAGACAAATATTATGACAAAAAAACACCTGTTAATATTTTTATGTGAAAACTTTTTATTTACAAAATAGGAAGCAATACAAATATGTTCCAGAATTCTAATTTCAGGATTCCAGAGCTACTGTGCCTTTCAGATAGTAGAAACCAGATTTGTAGACACAGTATTCCTGAAATGGAAATTGAGAATAATCAGTGTGGTATATTACAATGAAATGAACAATTAAGTAAAATACAGGGTGTCTCAAAAGATCGTTTACAAACGTTAACCCTTCAGCACACGCACCCATTTCTAGGACATTAGCACACGCATGGGGTCATTTTGACCCCAAATTGTTAGATACATACTCCTTACGTTATTGGCTATTTGTACAAAAATGAAATAGTGTTACAAACATGGAAAGTCGCTTCCCAGCAATGTGAGTCTTATGGTTGGGAAGAGAGTTTTACAAGCTAAGTATAGGATACTGGCAAGCAGCCGGGCCTGGATCCCTGACCTTGGCGACCATATTGGCAATGAAATATGGGATAACAAAGGTGCTGGAATTTTCTCAATATTTCTATTAGGAGAGGAGATACGCTTGAATGTACTAGATGATTCCATGTGATGTCATGACCTGCCAGGGGAGATATAAGGAGTGTGCTTGGATCAAGGAGCGAGTGAATGTTGATCGATTTTCAATGTGTTGATCGACTGGAATTGCCTTGGAGTGCGAACGTTTTTGGAATCTCTCTTTGGAGTTCTATCAGCTGTGCGAGTTAGTAGGCTGTTAGACATCAAGTGGCATTGTGTAGTGGAGTGTTGATCGACTGGAACGATTTTGGAGTTTCGTCTGCAATTCAAATGTTGTAGTATACAGGGTGTCCATGCTTATTGTGGTCCAATAACTAATATCTAAACCGTTAGCGATAGGTATATAGTTCCAATTGGAAAAATGCTTTAAATCTTCTGTGACTAAAACTGTCCTGCGTCCACTCAACCGGTTCAGTTGCCGTAATGGCATCAGGCACGGGGCGGCGTTCTGTGACTAAAACTGGTTGAGTTGCGTAACTTTGAATTTCATAATTTTAAACCAATCAGCGGCCCATCGAGCAAGTGTTGCACATTGATTCGTGGCTCGTCTTTGAACTGGCTATTAAAATTGTGTAAAGTAGTCTAAGTCAGCGATATTCAACACCCCAGAACTCGGTTAGTTTTAGTCATAGAAAAATAAAACCTTTTTTTTTTGGTTTGAAATGTTAGTGTGAAGAATATTTTACTGAATATGATTGACGGGACAGGCGGACCATATAAAAAAATTAGAATTTGTAACTTTTTCAGAAATATATTTGACTCAAAAAAACATAAAAATATAATTCTCCCTCCATTTAAGGCATTTTTCCAACTGGAACTATATGCCTATTGCTAACGGTTTAGATATTAGCTATTGGACCACGATAAGTGTGGACACCCTGTATACACAACAACATTTCAGATTCTAAGTGTTAAGCTGGAAATTCATGATCAGACCATACCATGCAAATTCAATCGCACCGCTCGAGATACGAAGATCCAATGAGAATTACACTATTGTGGACAAAAGTTTGGATTTTTAACCCGATTCAAAATCCACTTGGAGTGTTGGGCCATAAACGCTGAAATGCGACCGTGAGGGAAGGGGAGAGGGCTCTTATAAAAGCGAAAGTCACGGCTGAAGTTCCGTTTTCAAAGCGGAGAGAGGAGTTGGCGCAGTAGCCCTAGGGGATCGGAGCGCCCGTAAGTGATGGGGTCGCGGCCCGACTCGTGAGTGACCCACCTAATTGGATGGGCTGAAAATCGGAATGGTTTGGAGTGATGCACACCATTTCTATGGAGCAGTCTGACCGTGAATGTCCAGCCTTAAGTTGCAGTGTCGCATACCCACGAATATGCAGACAGTCAACTCCTTTCATGGATTTGGTCTGAAATTTGATGCAGCATACAATTCTTATAACAAAACCATGCAGTAAGTTAAATGACTCTTGGATACTTCTGGTTCGAAACTCAATTCACTTGAGATTATGATTTGCATCAGAGAAGTAGAGATTCGAAGTAATTTAAATAATTTATTTAACAACAAAATCAAAATATATACAGCAGCCAAAAAGGAAAATCAATGAACTAAATCCGTGCTACTTAAATTCAAATATTAAGCACACGCACAGTTACAACTGCTAACAGACACATTACACACAACGGAAAAGCAAAGGTATGAATTATATATTCAACAAATTCCACTTAAGATCTGTTGTTGCATGCTAAATCATACATAGTGGCTGGTGTGGTGAGGAAGACTGGAGAGGGGGGTGACAGCTCGGGTGTCATCTGACTGTGGTTCAAAAGTACAAGGTCTGTCCCAAATAGCCCTCATGCTGCTTCAAAATGGGATATTGTATTAATAGACTAAAATTCGCTACTTCTACTAGTTAAATTTAATTACTTAATTTAACTAGCTGTTAGCATTTTCGTTTGCACATGAAAGGATAGACAGACACACTTAGCACGGGCAGTTTTATTCAAAATTTGACACAAATATGCAATTTTGATGCTATGACTACAAACTTTTGCAATAGTTTTCTCGAACCCGCAAAAGTCTAAAATGTAGAGATTCATCAACATCTCTAAGCTGAACAAGTTTCATGAGTATTTTCCCTCTGCATACTTCATATACGAGAAAGTAAAAAAAAACGGCCTTCCTGAATTCCGAAACCCAATTTTTCATCCTCTGGTAATGGCACTCGACTGAGCCAAGACGGATGTCAGCAACTGGCCAAAGGCCAGATCTGATCACAAGTTAAAAAATACCTTGCCCAAACTATCGTAAAAAGAAGTTATGAATAGATTTAACTAAAATGGAATAAAATCAGTATTGCCGGTGAATCTCTACTAATAATAAAACTAAATGAATGCGTGTTAGTGCTCTACAGGACAGAGGATTAGCTTCAAAAGTAAAAAATGGGCTAATTTTTTACAGACTGTGTAACATTGCAGTCAATTCCTGTTTTATAATTAGGCTGTGTAGAAATATTTTGTCGCTCTTTCAGCTAGAAGTGCTATTTTCTCATTACTGCTAACTGATTTATTTGTAGTACCGAATAAAATGCTAACAAAATACTGAAACATATCTGATCCACCACAAGTTTTCCATTGTTTTTATGAGCATATTTAGCTTATCGAACATACTATGGTACAAGCTGGATTTTAGAATATTTCTGCTTTTCAAGTAGAGCTTCAATTTTAAGGAGGGATCACAGGCTGGTAAATACCAGGCAGATACATCTGCACACAGAACAGAGCTAACGATTGATATGCGATCGCGAAACAGTCTTAATGGAGCACTCTCGCTTAAATAAAATTTTTTTAATGCCATTGACCAGGGCAGTCTATACGGTTCACTGCAACTCCATTTAAAAAATCCTGAAAACTATCATGCTGAAAAATCTGCCATAATTTCAAATAATCATAGGTTATTGACCCTTAACTGGTTTGCCTGTATGCCTTACGTGTATTGATTTACTGCCATTTTAAATTTATAAACTTAAACCAAGTCATTTACAGACGATATAATTCGATAAAGAAATTAAGTGGAATCCATAAACATTTCAACTAACTAAAATGGCAATGCGTTCTCAGAACAGAAGGCGTCATCTAATTATGTAGTAGAGAAAACAAAACAGTTAAGAGGTTAATGTGATGCACAAACACAGATATTCTAACAAAACAACTGGATTCTTACTCATTTATTTCCACAAGAAGTTTGACTAGTCCATTGATTTTGATGTAATCCAAAACTATTAGATGATCTTGGCGATTTATTTGTTCCAAATTAAAATTTGAGACAGATAGTGAATCTTAAAAATATCCTTAATCTAAAATTCCATATTTGAGAAAGTTAAAAAACAGAATTCCGGATCAATCACCCCCCGAGTCTAATCAACCCCATTTCGAAGCAACATCAGTGCTATTTTAGGATGATCCTCTCCTTTATGAATTGCGGTCAACTTCTTCTAACTTTCACACCACACCAGTGGGAGGTCATTTGACACTCAATGTAAGATTTAACGTGCACCAGACCCACATACACAACAGATATTGATGGAATCGAATTTCGAAACTAGAACACTCCAGTCCCAAAACTGGACCTTAAACCCACTAGACAATCAGCAAACTATTAATTTTAATACTGTAAACAGGCAAAAAATCAACTCTTTAATCCCGAGGTGACTTTTTTCTTCTAGTCCCTTTAAAGCCGGGAATTTTTGGGAGGAAGTGATATGAATTGGACTCTTTCAACCTGGGTGGTCATTTACCCCGCAACCCCATCCCCTGCTATAACCTTCCCTTAAGACGTAGGGAAATGGGCTGTGGTAGTCAAGGATAATTGGACCCTCTTACGCACTTATCTCTTATGCGATCTCAGAACCTCACCTCCCCTCAAAAGAAGCCAACTGCCTCAGATCAGTCTTCGTCGCAGTTAAGGGGAAATTTTTAGACCGCCTCGCTCTGTTTGAGAGAGATAAACATGTTACACTGAACGCAAATTTTATTTGATAAAAATTAATAGCATTTCCCAGCTGTTTTCTAAAATTTCGAGATAAAGAAGAAAAAAAGGGGACTTACTTCAAATATTTGCCGACAATCAGCTTCAGAAATCCGTTCCCTGAGTTCATCTTCGACTTTTTTCACAAAGAGGTTGGCTCTCGTCCTTGCAGTGGTGGAGAACAGATCCAGGAGAGCAGCTCGATACTGGCAGAAAAAAACATTGGAATAGTTTTAATTGGCTTTCCTCACAATTACACAAGGTCTCCACAATTTCAAACCAGCAGCATACATGCCAACATTGGAAAGGTGGCTGTCCGTAGCAGAAGGTCTTGTTAGATAAATTAATTTTTGTTTTGGTCATATTTAAATTAATAAAAATTAAAATTATAAGTTTAAATGTAAAAGTGCTACAAATTATTGTTTTTTTTTGTGTTAATCTAGAGTAACTTTCCCCACATTTATTACATCTCAATGTCTGATTAAACCAGACATTGAGCATTTTTTCACTCTGCATGGGCGTAACGCAGCTTAATTTTTCTTTCATAACTTAAGAGCCAGTTATATAGGCCAACTTATATAAAAATTCCATTTCAATACCGTTAGTATTCACAAAGATATCGACATTGCAAGAGCTAAATAGCTTTTGATCTCTAAGAGAAATAAAATGATGAGGATTCTTGCACAAATTGATATTTTTTTAAATTGAATCTTCGAAAGTAATATTGAATTTTATGAAGGTTGAATATCTTGAATACTCATGTATACTTATAAATTAAATACATAATTGAAATTATATGTTAGTTTATTCGAAATAAAAATTGCCTGTTGCCGGTCACCACAAATTTCTGGAAAATAAAAAAGCTACTCTTTTTCCCTTTACATATTCATGATCAGCTACATGTCTAATACTCATTTTTAAAATAAATTTAGTCATTTTCAAAACGAAAACATGTAGTAAACTTGAGCATGCAAACAATCAACAAGAAAAAATATAGCAAATTTTAAAAAAATTTTTAGAAAAAGCTTTTTTTCAAAAGGAGGGAAAATTTAAAACTAGAACAAGAAAAAATATTTTAATTATCATACAATAAAATTAAAAGAACAAAAGAATTTTTTGTATAAAGAAATACAGTTAGAAAAAATTACGACAACGTAAACTTGAAAGGGTTAAATCCAAAATTTGATAAACACCTACAAATTTTGATCATAAAACCATATGCTAAATTTCATCCAACTAGCTCTTTGTGTTTTTTTGTGCAGACAGACAGACTTCTCATTTACGGATTTCGTCTAAAATTAATCTACAAATTTTATGTTAAGATCACATATCAAATTTCATCCCTCTAGCTCAATGCATTTTTGAAAAATCCTACTTACAGACCAAAAGACAGACATAATTCCAAAAATGTGTTTTTCAGATTTGGAGAACTTTAAAAGATGGAGATTCATCAAAATCTTGAGGGCGAATTTTTTTCATGATTACTAAACTTTCTTCTTTTTTTCGTTGTGTCGAGTATATTCCACCAATTCGTTGTCGAAAATAAAAATTACTGAAAAAGCAACGGATGATGGATGTTAGTCAAATTTGTCCCATAAGCTCAGCCAGTACCAAAGTTTGTGATCATGTCGCAAACTTATGCATTGTGTATTTCATGTATCCTGTTGAAAAAACCGAGTTGACTGAAAAAAAAAACTCAACTGTATATATGGCGACTCCTCAATCTTGGGCCTTTCTTGAAGAATTAGAAAATCACCCGTCAAGGTTTGACGGGTGCAAACTGCCTCTTCATTCGAGAGATTTCCCTTCAAATTTGACGTGTTTCAATAGATATATATGTGAGAGAAATGTTTAACATTGATTGAAAACAAATAAAATAAACACATGTTTTATGACAGGAAATATTTTTAAATTTACATATTATTTAAATATTTCTTTATTCAAAAAATCTCTTGGTAAACAACACTCCGTGTGAAGTATTTTTCGTTGTTTAATAATTTTCCTTGTACTTCAGATGTCTTTGTGTAAACTTTAACGTGATTGGGAATCCTAGACCTTGAAAGTGCAACATAGAGCTGTCCATGTGAAAAGACAGGCACATCGAGGTAAATTCCAACACGATCGAAAGTTTGCCACTATGATTTGTTGATAGTCATCGTGTATGCTGGAATTAACGGGAACTGGCGGCGGTTGAGAACGAATGGTAGATTCACGTCACTGGTGGCTAATTTAATTCTTGGCAAGGAAACAACATCGCCACGATTGCATTCAGATGCATCACGGCATCCAATCTATATCACGTGCATGATATACCACTGACGTAATTTACTACTTTCTATTAAAAAATGGAAATTAATTGGAAATATAGGATTAATATAATTTAAAATTTCTTGGAAACTATTCATCATAGCGAGATAAATTTTATATCAATCAATAGCAAATTTTATTTCACTATTTTAAGATCTATTAAATTTGAAATGAGAAAAACAATGACTCTTTTAAATTTAAAATGACTGAAATTTAGGTTCTCTAACAATGAAATAATGCTGTTTAATGGCTCACAGTGCTATGGCGCGAGTTGTATTGTTGGTGACGTCAGAGTGTTACCGGAGGATCTGGGCTATTAAATTAGTAATACACATATCTTCTGGCATTTATGTTCAGAACATAAGTGCCAGGGGGGCATTAATGACCTAATGCAAAAGATCACTTAAAAATAAAATCTTAAGTTATCTTTCTAAATAAATTTTTATCGTTCACAATGACTATACGCTGCAGCGAACAAGGCAAGAAATGGAGTACTGTCTTGAAAAACTTTGATTAACTCATTGTACTTATATTAAGGTGTATTAAATGATGGGGAAAAGACTCTCCAATATCTACTCCCGATTTTGTATTAAATTTTAAAAATATATTTATTCATTTTCTTAAAAAAATCCTGAAATTGTGAAGAGCTTTTGTGGACGCCCTGCATATACAAAGACACTACATTACGATAAATTTAAGACAACCAAATGCACTGAGAAGAGACGACAGAGACACTTACCCGATCCAATTTATTGCCAAACTTTGCAAAAGCGTAGAGACTTTCGGGTGTCGTATTCTGAGGCCACTGAAAACACATACGAAAAAACATTTTAAAACTGATTCACAGATTTATGTTATTTTGAGACATTCATTTAAATTTATATTCGGAAAAAAATAATTTAAAGGATGGAAAAACACTTAACCTTCAAACGCGGCGCGCCTACACAAATTTACGACATATCATGCATCATATTACATATATATATATCGTGTTGTTTTATAAAAAATAAATGCAACTTTTATTTATGTTATCTGTATTTATTAGCTTAATAGTAAATAAATATTTTATAAATAAAAATTGCACTTAAATTTACAAAACAACGATATAAATATTAATACGATGCACAAGGCAAGTATCTCTTGCATATGCATGCCTGCTGGAAGGTTAAAATTCTTCTAGTTGAGACACATCCCGATTTCTCCAATTGTAACCAGTGGGAATATTCTCCCCTCGACTTTGTTTATACCTTTAGCTGACTGCACCAACTCCTTCCATTTTTTTAAAAGATTGATAAGGAAATCTAGCTTGTTGTGTTTTTGAGTTGTCATGCACACAGACATACGGACTTCCTGTAGATAGATTTCATTCATAA
>BGPR01012941.1:27052-42846 GCA_013235015.1 Araneus ventricosus | reverse complement strand
CGTACGCTTCCATAGCCATAACGTTAAATTAACCTGAAACGTTAGGCCGCTGTGGCCTAGTGGTAAGGTCTCGGCTTTGGGGCCGGAGGGCTCCAGGTTCGAAACCCGATTCCACTGAAGATCCGTCGTGTATGGCGCCTGTTGCACGCTAAATAATAAGTAGTGGCCAAACGTCCTCCCGTTGGTGTGGCGTGGAAGTTTGGAGTGGGGGTGCTAGCTCAGGTGTCGTCCTCGTCATCTGACTGCGGTTCAAAATTACGAGGTCCGTCCCAAAATAGCCCTCGTGTTGCTTCAAAACGGGACGTTAATATAACTAAACTAAACCTGAAACGTTAGCACACGCACGGGTCAGTTTCACCCCAACGCTCCCAGTAAAAAGTGAGAAACCCCGTTTCGACATTCTTATCCTCTTCTTCTAGCTACCCTATGAAGGTACAAGAAGTAACAGGGACAAGTTTTTAGAAATTCCTAGAATGTTTTAACAAAAGAGAAATGTTGGGGTCAAAAAGACCCCACGCGTGTGCTGAAGGGGTTAAGGGCCGAAATTTTATCCAATTTACCACATTATCTTCTTATTTCACTTTGGTTCTCTTTTTCAATATTTCTTTAAAATATTTTAACTATAGAAAAGTATATTTATTTGAAAAATAACGCTAAACCCTCAGTTTGTGATAGAAGCTGATTATTGGCGAATTTTGTGTCACAATTTTCCAATAATGCTAGAAAATTCTGCAAGAATGTCTACTAATCTTTTTCTAATATCTCCTAGTGACAATGTCCTAGATGACTTCGATTATTATCGAAATTTTATATTTTTTAAATACATTATCGCAATTCGTCATAAATAAATATAATCGTTAATTTCGTAATTAAAAGCAACTTCATCCAAAAATTGATCATCGTTAAGTGTGTGGTATTCCTCTCCAATCCATTCTTAACTCTTGATTCTTTACTCAAATAATGCTAACATTTTGTTTTAATAAATATAAATAAATTTTGAATTTTTAATTTGACTTAGTCTAAATTAAGTAAACTTGACTGCAAACAAATAATACATTTAAAGTCATCCTAATTCCTTTATCTTAAAATGTTAAACATCAACTATATTTATTTTATTTTATTTTGAACAAGTTACCCGTGTTAATAATGTGAATCCGCTTAATGGAAAAGATTCTTAAGTCTACAAAGAAAATCGTGTTTAAATTGAACTGTTGGAGTCATGCGGGTAATTGGCTTTTAAAGTAATCGAAGCGATCAAGTTAAGACTTCGTCAACTGTTATCACCTTAGGAGTAAAAGGAATATTTTACTGAATAGATACACGCAAAAAAATGAACTCCATCAGAATTTATTTTCTAGAACAGAATCTTGAAAATGGTTAATGTGTTCATAAATTTTAATAAAATTTTATTTATTTATTTATTATCAGAATTAACTGCCAGAATGCATTTTTAAAAGAAATATTTGTTTCGCTGGATATTTTTTACGAAAATCCTCGAGAACTAAGCGAACGTTCGAAGTGTCAGTTTTAACATGTGTTTGCTTGGTTTATTTGAATTTATGTCAGCTTATGCTGAAAACAAATAGGTTTTTCTTTCAGATAATCATGAAAATAGCTGTAATGAAATATTTTGAGTTAAACCATTCTTTTTCTTGACGGATATTGATTTAAGAATTTTAATAAAAATGGTTGAAAACAATAAAAGCATAGATACGTTCGCAAAAAGAACAACTTATTTCGTATACTTAAGGTTTGTTTTGAATGATAACCATGTTCATTTCCAGAGCTATACAAAATACATTTAATTAAGTAATAAGCAGACGATAATCTAGACGGCATTTTCAAAGGGTTTCTTTTCATGAGACTGAAATTTTATTCCACTTAGTGAAAAAAGTAAAAGAAGACTAAATCTAGTTCTTTGCTTTTCGAGTTGTCGAGCGCTTATGCACACGGACAAAGAGACAGACTTACTGATAAACATTGTTTCAGAAAATAATTTCTCTTACTCACGGAGGATATAAAAGTCGGAATTCATCGAAATCTCAAAATCTATTTTTTTTTTCCTACGTTTAGAGTACATTTATCATATGTCTGCTGGTGTTTTTAAATCGAATTGTTTGCAACTTTTAAATACATGACCTGATTTATTTTGCTTCTTTACGCTTAACTGTGCATAATTTTAAAGAAAGTAAAGACTTTTATGCTTTCTTCTCCAAACCCTAATGTGTTTTTAAGGATCGAAGGGGCTAGAGGATACCTCAAAAATACCCTACATCATCATTGACTCAGATGAGCAAATTGCAAATGATACTCCAGGCAGAAGGTCCATCAATAAGCATTTTCCATTTTTTTAGCAAGGTATACTGCGTAAAATGAACTCGTCAATTAGGACATTAAAACATTTAAACAAAAAGAATATGAAGAACGATACATCTCGTATCAAAAGTTACCATGTACACAAGAATACTTGGCGAGAAGAGGAACACGTTCAGTGACAGGCACATCTGGATTCTGTGTAGCTGATGATTAACAAGCAGCATCTAATTGCAGATGAGGGAAATCTAAACCAGTCGGGAAGGCTCATACTCTGCTTAGGCAAGATGGCTAACACCGTCTGTTGTACTGCTGTGAAACCAACCACAGAGGCTCATACTTCACTAAGGTGAGTTGGCTTATACTTTGTTGCTGCCCTCTCTCACTCTCTCTGCGACGGAATTGGAAAATGTACTTGACCCTTGACAAATAGTGTGCGCGCATTATTACTTTCGCACCATCTTAGTATCTTGCATGGAAGAATAAAACTCTACCTGCCGCCTCATGGCAAGGTGCGAGATGAAATGCAATTGTCAAGGAAAAAGGTTCGAGAGGCCGCCACAGGATCTTGTTTGTGTATATTTAACTTTCTAATCCTTGCTTTTATTTAATGGTTTATTGATTTAATGTTTTAAATTAAATAATTTTTTGTTTTTATTTTTATGATTTTAATATGACGGTATGCAATATGGACTTTTGGAATCTTAGTGTGTCTTTTAAAGCTTTTGTGATTACGTGTCTTCGTTTTAAATCATTTAGCGTTTACATTTTTATAATTATTATGGTTTTGTGCTTTGCATTTTTGTATTCTTTGTGTTTTTAGTGCCTTTATGATTCACTCTTTGTGGCTAGTGTTCTTTGTATGTTTCCTTTTTTTCATTGCACTCCGCAAATGGAGTTACCTCTGTAGTGTGCGTTTCTTTCTTTAAATAATTAAATAAATATTCTATATGTGTCATTGCATATGCTAGAAGGTAAAAAGGGTCACGGGGAAGAGTTCCCAAATTTGGAAGGTCGCTTAGACTGGATCGGCGTCGGAACCTCGATTCTTTATTTATATATTTATGCCGTAAAATAGATAACTATATTGAATTGAATATCAAAACAGACAAAAAATTACGATTGAATATCTAAAAAGAAAAAAATTAATAGAAGCAATTTAATTGGTATGTACAAATGCATCAACTAGGAAAAAATTGCGAAGTACTAAATAAATATAAATACTAATAAAGGGAATTTTTAATTGTGGAAGAGTTAAAAATATAAAAATAATAGCAGACAACGATAAGAAGTAAGAATCTGGTGGATCACTTCATCAGAGGCCATTCATCCACGCAGATTCAAAACTAGAATAGGTTTTCTGTAGAGGAAAAAATCTTTAAGGTCTTAATTTAATATTAATTTCCTCTAAGGCCTGAACCCATTCCGAAATATATTGGAAAGAAAAATTATTTTATTATTTAAAAAATTTTATAATTAAAAACAATTATTATTAAAAAATATTTTTGTGTTTTTAACTCTTCCACAATTAAAAATTCCCTTTATTAGTATTTATATTTATTTTGCAACTATATAAAAATTATGTTAATGTGGTTCATAGAATCAATTTTTAAAGAAAGAACTGCTTAGATAGCAAGTGTTTACAATTCGTACGCAACGCAATTAGGGAACAAGTATTTACAATTAGATAGCATTAACAAATGACTAACAGTCCTTACTCTCTTTTGAAGTGAGTAGCAAAATATGTTATTATATCATCAGATAGGGAAATTGTTGGGCTAGAATTTTCTATAATAATTTTATTAAAATGCTTTAAAGATAAAGTTCGATTATTTTTTTTTATTCATTGTCCAAAAGTTGCTCAAATTGGACCGCAAGAATTGCCTAGAAAGTAGTTATAATAACTAGTAGTCCTCACCAAATCGGAAATGGAACAAGAAAAAGCAAAAAAGTTCAATAAAAGGTGATTAAAGATAACAAAGTTGGTACAAAAATAACAAAAACTAAGACTATATATAAGTGATTCTTTAACATATGCAAGGAAATAAAGAGCGAAGAAGAAATTGTACAGTGCATTAAATGTCATACCTTGTTCATATATTATTGATAATGTGAATTTGACAATTAAAAAATACTTTTGCTTTAATTGTGCTTAAAGAAATTGGTAGTTCAATTTGGGGAACCAATTTCTTTAATTGGATTTATGACACAATTTTGTATGCTATTTTTTACTATTTTAATGTGTATTTCTTAAAAATTTCATTACATTATTTTAAAGTTAAATAGACTATGTAAAAAATCTGCTACTTTTTTTAACCCTTTGCGGACAGGTAACTTTTCAGAACACTGAGATCAGGTGCCGCACTTTATGCGCCATCTCGTTTCTTCCAACTCTCCGCTCTTATTTAATTACATATAACTTTATTTTGTAGGTATAATAAGATTAGAAGTTGAATGGATGGATGACATAAACATTTGAGTTCGAGTTTGAGTCTTCATATTCTACGTGAACTGGATTGTTCTCCAAGTTTGTCTCAGAATCAGTTTTAGGTCGCTGCACTCAGTCATTTCTCCATCGAGATATAATACATCAGATTCGTACTCAGCTGCTATTTTCTTGCTCAGTTCTTCAAAAACAGCCGAATATTGATCTGTACAGGGTAACAAAAAAGTTTAGGGATCACTTTTGAAGGTTTTTATTTCCAAAAGTTATTTCACAAATTCAGCGATGCTTCTCAATATGTGGACCTTCGTATAATACATTTGTCTACAACGCTTCGGCCATGATTTCAAAGCCCGCAAAATCATTTCCTGGGGGATTTTCTTCACCTCTTCTCTAATAGCCTTTTGAAGGCCCCTCGGCGTAGAGACTCTTCGCTTATTCAGTTTGTTTTTCAGATGTCCCCCATAGGAAATAGTGACATGGTACAGCGTCAGACTGTTTGGCATTCATTGTTGTGGCCTCAGGAATTGCACTTGCTGATCCGTGAGGAATTTCTGGATGACTCTAGATGCATGCGATGGGACAGAATCCTGATGGAAAACAGCATCACCATTTGTGTACAATCTGCAGTAATCATCCTTAAGAAAAGGCTTTAATATCTTCTGTATTTAATACTGATAATTTATTTTGGCCCAAGTTTGCACAAACCGTGGTTTGGTAACACCATTGGCGGAAATGCCCATCCAAACCATTACGCCTTTGGGATGCGGCATCGTAGTTGACGGAGTCAAGTCTCGCCTGTTCTGGTCACGGCTAAGACATTGAACTTTAGATTTAGCATTGGTATCAGATAGATAGATCCAAGCTTCATCAGTTGTGATGAACTTTCGCCATCTGTCTTTATGAGGAAGTTTGTTGAGTGGTCATGTACGTTGCCTCCTAATCTGCACCGATCTCTCATTCAATTTATGACATTTAAGTTTTTTCATGGCAATTTTCCTTTAACGTATGTTTTAGTTGATAGCTTACAACTTGCTGGCTCACGTTAGAGTTTTAGCTATGCTTTCCTCTGTTGGTGGATCCGGTTTCGATGCCATCTTCTTAAGCCTCTGCAAATCTAATTTCTTCAATTTGCTTTGCCGTACATTTTTTATTGGTTTTGAATCATGTTTCGTCGATCCGAGTTTTAAGTTCTTCATGCGACTGATATGGCTGAGTTAAATCGAAATAACTTTCTTTATAAAATGTGTTTGTATAACCCTGTGGCTCCATCGAAGTTCTAAAAGTGCTTGAACTTGACCAATCAGCATTTGGTCAAATTTCTTCAAAGGCATTATTGTGATTATATCGACCAGTATTGCAATCAAAAGTCTAATAGCAGAGCTTCCAATCTGTATGCTACATAAGTGAAAAGGTTTTATAACTTTACTAGCAGAAAACCACAAATGTGATCCCTATATTTTTTTGTTGCCCAGTAAGGATAATTTCCCGTCGTTTCGTGATAGCCGGTTTGGGTTATGGAGAGCGTTTCATGCACTTTCAAGTCCGATCAGACCAAACTGACTGATTCATTGTCAGTGAAAACTATCGGAACAAGTAGAAGGCGTGTTACTACGAGGTTAGAAGGGGGCGAGATGTCTATCTTCGATAGTTTTTATTCAGTTTATGATAAAGACCCACTGGCGCACTCTATAGGCATAACCTGTCCGTAAAGGGTTAATTAAAATTACTCCTCTTTCACTGTACATCCAAAATTCTTTAGGTGGTCCAATTCCGGCAACCTTACCCTATTTATGAAAATATTTTTAACATGTGCATTATGATTCTTTTTGCATAAAACAATTAAACATATTTTCATTTATTGCATTTATTAATCTGTATGTGTTTCCATTGACATCCAAAGAACATGCTTATACCTACTCATTTAATGAATTGTATTTATAAATATTTTTTAAGATGAACAATTTTATTATATGTTTTACTAAAATTTACAAAATTCGCTTACCTTTAATTAAAAACTTTTAGTCAGTAAATATCCATTTATGTCTCTTCAAACGTTTAGTAGGTTACATAAACGCCACCGCATGTTTATTGATGAATATTAACAACTATGCATTCTGATTCTTCAACAGAAAACTTATACTTCGCATTTGGTTATGATTTTGCGTTCGGGGGAAATTTCTCTACATTTTATACAAAATCCAGCTTTAAATGACTGCTGTATCACGCAAACTTTCCTTTGGGTTACACTTCGTGCGGGTAATGCTGCGTTGTTTGAGCCCCACTGAAATCTTAAAACAGTTCTGATAATAAAACCACACTGAGGTGTTTTTATGTCCCGTGCAGGCAAGTTTTACAGCATTTTTTAAGAATAGTTTTACCTATCTATAAAACAAGATGTCGCATTCTTTACACACCTAATCTTGGGAAAGCAATAACATATTTTTATTAGTACCCTGGAAACTGTTCGACTAATCGAAAATTCTGGTCGAAGTTTCTTTTTAAGAAAGAATATTTTTTAGGGTTACTTCTTAAACGGATCGATACCAACAAATATTTTTCTTTTATTTTTGAATCATACTACTTCCCTTTGTATAAGATGTTTGAAATTGCGTTCTGAAGTTCACAGTAAATGAATATCTCATGTGTGTAATGTTTCATTAAGGAACAGATTCAATATCTGATTAGTAGTAATCACATAACTTAAAGAACAACGCTAAGTTTTGTGCATTACTAAATTCTAACAGGACCGGGTAGCCTTAGAAAACTCTCGATTTCGTTGCCGGAGAGTCTAGAGTTCGATTCCACCAAGGATCCCAAATATATGTGGACTTAGTATTCGCGGCCATGTGCCAAACGTTCTTTCGGTGGTGTGGAGTGGACTGTGAAACAACTCAGATGCCGTCCTCGTCATCTGACCAGCCTTCAAAATAACGAGGTAAATCGAAAAATACCTTAAACAATAATCAAACTTATCTAGTTAATTCAGATTATTATCAGTTCTTGACTTATACCTCTTCCTCGGATTTCTTTAGACGCAGAAACCTTATCACAGTTCTTTCTTCCATCGATGACCATGTTTCCGTCAATGCCTCCATCTTCTAATTGAGATTTTGGCTCGTTACCGCGCAAATAGCTCCATGCACCTGCGGCGCTCGAATGCTCAGTTATCTAGACGGGAAATTTGTCGCACAAATACTACTGATTTCAAACAGGCTGTTTTCTTAGGGAGAAGCTGTGTTTCTGGATTGTAAATTTATGCTTCTACCAATATTCTTCAGCAAAACAGGCGATTTATGATATATAATATTCACATAATTGGTGAAAAGAAAATTGCTTTAGCATATTGTTCTTATGGGTTACTTCATAAAACTCTTTATTTTCTTTATGAACACAGCAAATTAAATAAGAGATTCGCGTATCTATATATATTAGGGCAGTTCAAAAAGTGTGGTATCAGGTCCTTTGACATAAAGCCGCCCTATGTCCCCGTGCCTGATGTCATTACGGTAACTGAACCGGTTGGAACGACATGGGACGAAAACGGACCTTTGACAGAAGAAAAACATGCAATAACGAATACAAAGAGAAGCACAATGTTATAAAGTACAGGTACTTCATCTTTCCACACAAACATCATAGTTGTCGAAGCATTCGTTCCGTTGCCACACCAACTTTCCAAAACTGGCAATGTCATACAGTCACGTCAAGACGGCTTACTGAACTTCGTCATTGATTTTGTAATTCTGGACTTCCAGGTGCTGCTCAACGGTCTGAAGACATGAAAATCACTGGATGCGAGGTCCTGGCTGTAGGTAGTGTGTTCCAATAACTTTATGGTGACGTGCTTGACAGCCTTGTTCTTTGCTCGTTTCACATGTCTGATTTCCCTCTATCCATTTTGTGCATCAAAACCTCACCTATTTTCGTGACATTATTCAGACTAATTTTAGAAGTGGATGTTTTCTTTAGACGCAAAATCTTTATCACAATTCTTTCTTCAATCGATGACCATGTTTCCGTCAATGCCTCCATCTTCTAACTGAGATTTTGGTTTTTACCGCACAAATAGCTCCATGAACTTGCGGCGCTCGAATGATGTGATCTTCTCACTTTTCTAGACTTGAAATTTATACACACGTCAGAACTCTTGCTACATTAGTTCTTGAAACACCCTCATATATAAACTCAAATTTTGCATGCACAAAGGTAAATGCTCACAAGGTAAATGTTCAGAAGTATAAAATTAAGTAACGTATGAGGGAATTGAGGTCTTATCTCTCATAGAAGACAAGATCCAGATTTCTCCAGATATTTCTATGTGATGTCACGCCATGTCCTTAAGACTATAAATACTCGTAGTTCCTGAACGACTTGTTACATTACTTTTTTAAACACCCTCACATATAAACTCAAATTATGCATGCATTTTCACAAAGGTAAATGTTCAGAAGTATAAAATTAAGTAACGTATGCGGGAATTGAGGTCTTATCTCTCATAGAAGCCGAGATCCGGATTTCTTCAGATATTTCTATGTGAAGTCACGCCCTGTCCTAAAGACTATAAATACCCGGACTTGCTCAACGACTTTGAATATCTTTGAATCTCTTTGGAGTTTTGTCCGCAGTACGAGTGGTAAGCTGATAGACATCGAGCGGTATTCAAAGTGCTGTTTATGTTATTATGAGTGATTCGCTGTCTGCTTGTGAGACTAATTAGTACAAGAGCTGTTTTTTTCTTGTTTCCTGTGCTTCGTGTTTTCCAGAATATTCGTGAATAAAGCGTCGTTCTCCATTATCTTGCTTGTTGGCCTGTTTTCACAGTACACTTACTGGACAATTTTTCTTAATAATATTTTCGTATATTCCATAATTCGTTATTTTAAATATAATGGAATCTTAAAATATTTTTTTTTTCAAATTCGCTACCAGATAGAGCCTTTTATACAGAATGAAACTTTAATTAAAATTCATCAATTAATTAGTAATTAAATTCTGAAAATATTAAAATACTGTTTTGTCATCGGAAACGTATAGCTGTGCAAAATTCCTTGCGATATAATGACTATTCAAACTATCCATCAAGTCTTAGAAAACTGTGCTTCTCTTTTAATTATCAAGAATTATTCTTATGTCCAATACTGATGTTTTTATAGTTTATAAATTTATCCATTAATGAATAAAGTTAGCTGTTCAAAGTTTTTAAAAGCAAAATCCTTTATACTAATATTAATGCTGCGCATTAAAATGTTTGATTAAATCGAGAAGAAATACGGTTGACAAAAGTAGGTTTCAGGAAAGCAAGCATCACAACTTTATACTTAAAAAGGTTTCTAGAGGATTTTATTTTCTGTGATAATATGATAATATTTATACGTTAATATATTAGTTGGAAATAAAACAAAGTTTATACTCTTTACCAAGCGCACGTTTGACATACACTTCAACGTTCTGTTGGCTTGAAAATGGCACACATCTTTGTACTTTGCACAAAACCAGCCATCAACAGAAAACAGCGCTGTTTTAATACAATTAAATTGTTCTTGTTTTATGAATGTCAAAATTAAGAACAGTCATCTACAATAATCTTCAAACGATATTTACAAATTTTGATTTTAAGGCTGTTTTATATTTTCACTTAAAATATACGAATATTATATGTATACATATGAAGATTAAAAATAAAAATAATCCTGTCGGCCGGCCGGAAGGCGGAGGTAGATTCCATTTGTCTGGAAATATAAGGAAAAGTGCAAATTTTCTTCTAATTTCATAAGAGTTGGAGATACAATAGAACCTCGTTAAGGGGACACATTACCTCAAAATGGCCAAAATATCAATTTTTATTTTATTGGCTTATTTTGATGATCTTATCTCTCTACTTATTGTTTCAAAAGTTCAAACTTGTACCTTTAATATTATAGAAGTTATTTAGCTTTTTATTTACGATGACCAATGATAAACATCCACAAATGACAACTTTAACTGGCTTTTTCTCCATGTTGGACTTTTCTTCACTTTCATGTTTTCAAAATGCTAGGGCGTTTTTCCGTTTTTAGATAGACTTTTCAAATTTCTTGCACTTATTTACCGTTATGCATATGATAAAAATGTGCATGCGATAAGCACACATTCAGTTTATTAATTTTTTATACACAAGATATAAATTAAGGTAGTGCTAAATTTCCTCATTTTTCACCACATAAGACAGTAAAAAAATCTATATTTAAGCGAATATTATTAGATGCACCTTAAAACCCACGCGCAGTTTTGTGTAATATATTTCAGTGAATATGCAAATAAAATCTGAAGCAAAAGTATTCATATTTGAAAAAGTAGTAGGGAATTTAAAAAATTTAATTTTTTTAAAAACAAATTTAAATCTTAACTTAACAAGCAGATCAAAATGAATTTTTTCTCTTTAAGATAACTTTATATGATTGTTAAGTTTAAATAGCATGGAAACTTTTTCAATGTTACTTCAAATAAAAGACATTGTTGAGAAGGTAATGTGTCCCCTTAATCGAACTAAAGGGAGGGGCAGCCGTTTTGGATAACCATTTTTTCTGTTAAGCCTTAAACATCTATTACAATTTTGTATCTAATTACAGTGTGTAACTGTGAAATGTTTTGAGTTTTAAATGAATTCAAAACTCTCCTTGCAGGCTACACTTAAATTCTTACTAAAGTTAACCCTACGTCGGGCGCATGCGTCTGACAGCCAAAGGTAAACAATATAGTGATTAATATCGTTATTCCCTATTAATTTTAGTTTTCTAAAATTAATCACGATCTTCTCGGGAAGGCATGAATGAAAAAAGTGGGGATATCGTTGCAAATATGTCTCGCCTACGAAATTATTTCCGTGCAGTACAGAACGTGTTTTTGGATTTGCGATTTCAGAGTCATTTCGGATAACCCGAGTTCGGTTAACCAGTATTTTACTGTATTTAAATGGAAGAGGGTGAGAGATAAAACTTTCCAACAAGACGTCCCAAGTTTAGGTTAAAAAGTAATCGAAGTTGGGGGTTGAAAATCACTTTTTAACCCCTACAGCTATCGAAGAAACTTACCATACAGAAGTTGTACGTTATGATGAGGCGACAATTTACTTCATTTCACCTATAGTTCTATTTTCATTCATATGTGAATTATGGGGAAATGAAAATTTAAGCCCCTCGAACAGTCCCATTCCTTTTTAAGCTGGCTAGCCCATCTTTAATCTCGGTCGAGATTTCCAACCTCCTTTGGAACAAATAGGACAGAACGCCGTCTCTTACACCTGTACCAGTGACCAGTCCGGTCACTGAACGGTTTGATGGGCAAGACACGGGAATTTTATTTTAGATATTAAAAAAAAAACATACATTGGAACCTGCGTATAACGAAACTGTTCATAACGATAAACCTACCTATAACGATATTTTCTTTGGTCCGGCGGAATTCCTCTTTACTCAATGTATTTTCAACCTGCCTACAACGACAATCACTTTTTAGACTCACCTGTCTATAATGATAATTTTACCTATTTTTACCTCTTTAGGAAGCTGGTACATTACAATCCCGATTCTATTTTCTTGGAAAACAACACCCTGTGGTCAAAGAATGTCAGATAACAGAATAATGTGTACATATGTTTGTTGCGTTTGACCCCTGGTGCGCACTAACCTGTTCATTCTCATTTAGCGCTTCAGACTGACCACTTGTTAATTGAAATTCGCTTTTGATGTGTTAACAGCATGAATCTAGGATGGCATGGCGTAATTCATTGACATTTGAAGAAAAGCTACAAATAATTTCGAAAATCGAGCAAGAACTAAAGCAAGTTGATGGTACTAAAATATATGTGATTTTTCAGTCAATGATAGCTACTTTTTCGAAAAAAAATGAAAAAAACATTGGAGATGCTACGGAAAAGATAAAGTGATCAGCAAATGAAAACTATTTCATTGTACCATAAATGACGGTACTGACAAGGTTTTCAACTGAAGTTTTCTTTTTGAAGTTGTTAAAAATTTAAATATAAAATTATATATTTTATATGTTTATAAAAATCAATTTTCTATCGGCTCTTATTTGTAAGATGAATCAATAAGCGCTATAAAATATGTTAGTGTATTAATACATGCACCCGCAAATAAAAATTGGGCTCGAAAATCCTCAAACTGCCTATGACGATAACCTGTCTATAACAATACATTTCCTTGACCCCTACATAATTCATGTTATGAGAATCATTGCAATAGATAGAATTACTATAAAGAATCTACCTAAAACTCAAAACAAAACTTTTTCTCCGATTATACTAAATATTAATCTTCGATGTATATATGATAGCGATGTAAATAAAATGAGAAAGAGCTGTTCTTGTTCTACCACGCCTGTTATTTTGGAAAGAAAGAAGCCATCCAAACACCTTTAAGCTATAATCCAGCAAGATACAACTCGAATGGGAATGAAATAAAATGAATAAAGTGAATTCAGAGAAACAACGAATTTGAGAAATGGTGCTACGTCTCTTAGCTCAACGGTTCTCAAAACTTTTAGCATTGGAGATCAAACTTTCCACATTAGTTTTAACAACATCCCGTTACAATAGGTTTTGTGGAAATGGAACAGAATTTTGGAATTTACAGATACTTTTGAGTTATTTATACGAGCAGTAGATTACAATCAATCCGGCTCCAATTCGGGTGGAGGGTAAGTAAGATAACTAAAAAACCGGAGTTCTATACTAAATGTTCACTTGCTCCTATATCATTAAAAACAGTTTTACATGAAACTCGCTATTATTCATATTTTCTTGCCTTTTAATTCAGTCAGTACTTTATAAATGTCTGCTATGTACTGTACCACATCTTTGAAAATTTTATTATAGGATAGATAGCAGAACAAAATTATTTCGCACACTTAAGACAAACTTTATAATGTCTTTCTTTGCTGCAGGAAACATAAAATCACGCACACTGTACAGTATGAATACATATATGGAATGATTTCGAAATTTTATTCTTTTTTAAATAAAATTCTTCTTAACGCCACCTAATTTTTAATTATAAACGCCTTAATTTCACTTTAATCCTATGATAAAGGTACTTCTACTTTAACTTATTTCTCGAGCCTCAGATTCGGTACTTCCCCGCTTCGGAACTATTTAAACTCACCGCGATTCTGTAACGTTATCTTTTTAAACATATAATTCTTCCTAGTAAGACGCGCCGCTTCGCGCGTAATACTTCAGTCCAGGCCATGGCTTCGGTCTTCAATAATATTTCAAAATCTTATCTACAATTGAGTACTCTGAATTAAATTTAATTATGCCTACTTTTTTTAAAAATGTTCTTCTACCTACAACGACTGCATCTTCCTTGGATATGCTCTACACTTCACCTCATGGAATATCATTATATACATTTAAAAATGTATTAAAGTAAAACGTAGACTTAATTATTTGAAAAATTATTTCAGCTTATTTTACTGTTCATTGATGAATGTTTACGTTAATGAGAAAATATAGGCCGTGGTTGAACTTTATGCTCATCATATGAGCGTGAATTAAACGCATCGAGAGATTTGCTTCAAAATATTTCTAATGTTCCTTCAAAATAATATGCAAATTTAGTAAACGAAATAAATTTAATAAATATACGTTGCTTTGATTTTATTCTGAAATTTAAAAAAAAACTTTTAAAATTGCATGATCTGTTCTAAAATAACGAAGAAAGAAGTAAGGAATAATATTAGAAAATGCAATAGTAATCTCAGATAAAATATTTATTTGTGTCACAAAGGAGCTATGTATATTAATTATGCATTATTCATTTAATTCAAATATGAATAAACATAAAGGATATTGCATCCTCTTCAGGTAAAGTCAGTTCAAAAAAATATCCGATTTAACACTACATTAAAGATTTTTACATTTTGTTCCGATAGCATTTAAAGTTCGATAATGTTTGTTATCTCAAAGGACGTATAAATTAACTAAGCAAAGCTCGCGAAATGCACATTGGCAGTTCCCAGGGAGAAAATTCATCACCCAAAGAATAGTTATTTAATCTTTTATGAGGGAACCCAGGGTTTTATAGCCGAGACAGCAATTTGAGCACTCATTAATTGTACTTTTTTCGCAATGGCTTTATGACTAATACAAAGGCATAAAGAAGTAATGGTCCATTTTATGACTCACAGAAGATTTCCGTTCGGCAAAGATAATATGCAAATAAATCTAAATAATTGACTGTTATTTTCAATGAATCATTATGAATTTTTGAAACTAATTACTGAAAAGATGCTTGTATATGCGTCAAATGCAGGCATGGGATTAATAACACTAGGTGTAATTGTAGAAATATGTTTCATTTTTTCAATGTAAAGAATGATGCGAAAAGAGAGTTACGATTCTATGGATAAATTGTTTTTTTGATTAAAACTGTGAATCTGTTCAGAACTGACTCGAGTTTCCTCTTAGAGCAATGCAATATAAAACATAACCTCTCCTTTTAACATTTGTTTTGATTAGAAACAGAAAATAACATTTTTGGTTGATAACATTAAAATATTCTTTTCAATATTTATTTAAATGCATTTCAAAGAAATTAACGCTGAGCGATGAGTTTTAAAACTGATATAACCTTTTTTTTCGAATCAAATCTAGACCTATCGGCAAACTTCCCCTATCAACTATTCAAAAAATAAGATAAAATCTTTTTCCTATTATAAATCTTATTGCTGTAGGACGGTTATTAATTGTCAATGAAATATTTTTTTAATTGTCACTTAATCATCCAGTCCTTTCTTGCTTTGTATCTTTAGGGTCTTAGACATTTATTTGACATCACTATTTATCATAAGAATACAATGAATATTTAATATTTTAAAATAATTTGTAATAGGCAATGGTAATCTGTTCGGCGCTTTATCATATGAAAATTCAAGAAATCTTCAGCTATAAGGTAGATTCTTTATAAGGATACTACCTATATAGGTATACTACATTTATAGGGATACTACCTTTATAGGTATACAACCTATATAG
>BGPR01012941.1:6795-27042 GCA_013235015.1 Araneus ventricosus | reverse complement strand
TAGAGATACTACCTTCATACCTACCTATATAGGGATACTACCTTTACACCTATGTAGAGATACTACCTACTTATATAGGGATGCTACCTGCATACCTACCTATATAGGGATACTACCGTTATAGGATACTAACTATTGCAGTGGTTCTCATGACACGCGACAATAGGAAAATGTCTGCAGATCCTCACCAATCATGGTCTCTAGAACCCAAAACCATCCCTTTTGTGAGTGCGTGTGTGTGCGTGTGTGTGACTTCATGCGTGTGTGTGCTTTGGTTACTCCTAATTCCCTTTACAGTTTGGTACAGTAATATTAAATTTTATGAAAGCTGAATATTATTACAAAAATCTTTCTGTGGGTGTATGGTGTAAAAAGTCCAACACGCAGGATAATGAAAAATGAAGGTTTATTCACAAGTGTGTAGGAAAACGCGTAGCACAGGTAACAATAGATCTTGCACAGTAGCAACGTAAACACACAACATATCACAGGTAATAACAGTTCAGCACTTTGAGATTTAGCAACACAAACAGTCAGCAAATCACTAATAACGACAATAACAGCATTTTCAATAGCGCTCAGCTCACCAGCTTCCAAGCTCGCACTGCAGACGAAACTCCAAAGTCGTTCCTGTGGATCAACACTCAACTCTCTGATCTAAGCTCGGCTGTTATATATTCTCCCCAATAGGCCGTGACGTCACATGGTTTCGAACATTCAAGCGTATTTTCTTTCCTAATAGAGATATTGAGAAAAGGATCGCATTTTCTGGAATCATCGATTTGTCGCCAAGGTCAGGGTCCAGGCCCGGCCATCCCGTACTTACTCCTGTAAAACTCTCTTCCCAACCATAAGACTAGTGAGACAGGAAAGCGACATTCAATTTTTGCCACAATATCCTGAATACTCATATATACTTAAAGGTTAAATACATAATTGAAATTATAATTCGACAATTTCTATTCGAAGATTCAAGTTTAAAAAATATCAGCTTGTGCATGAACCCTCATCATTTAGCTTCTCTTAGAGTGTACCGAAATTCACCAAGTTGTAATGCCGATACCTTTCTGAATACTAATAGTATTGAACTGGAATTTTTGTATAAGTTGCCCTATATATCTGGCTCTGAAGTTATTAAAATATTACGCTACATTTCGCACATATGCAGTAAAAAATTATTTACTACATATGCTCATATTTCCTGTAATATTCAAATTTTCAATTCTAATTTCAGAACCATTCCTCTTTTACATATTGTCAAGTATTCTGTACGTTTCGTACAATTTGGTGGAAAACTCTGTATGCTATAAGCAAAACACATGCGGAAAAATTTGTGATTTTTTAAGAAAACCTCTCTATCTTCTCGAAAATACGTGTTATTTTTAGGAAAATGCATGTAAGTACTAATCACAACAAACATAACCATTGATGAAAGTTACATCTCGTTATCAGCTGTCTATGAAACAGGATGGGTCAAACTCCAATTTAGCATTCATCCCTTTCTGGTGGCCCCTCTGATTGCCCTCGTGACGTAACCTTCACTTTAAAATGTGAGTTCCGACGATAGACCAGATAGGACGTACGTTTGCAGCAAGTTTGATTTTTACATGATATTATCTTGTCATGGCAAATTTGACGCGTCAAACTTGAAGCGAAACTATGCTATAGCTTGCAATGAGTTTGGCGTGACACGCTTGCTGCAAGTTCGTCTCGTGGTGACTTCGAAGCTGACGTTAACGTCCTGCAAACGTGTTTCAAGCTTGCTCTCTTGGCATGTCAAATTTGTTGCAAGCTTGTAGATTTTGCAGAGCAAGATTGCTGCAACTTTCCTGCAAACCAAAATTGCTATCTGGTAGTGTCCCACGATTCTCAGCAACTGATTGTGAATCATAGTATCCATATTAGCTCCAATTTTGTAGCATCTTCAAAATTTTGCATTATTTATGGACACAAGTGTTTGTTTCTTTTTTGCAATTCACATAATTTTATATTTTGATAGATTTTTGTACTAATGGAACTTTGCTTAAATAGGGATGCTAGGTTTAGGAAAGCACTAAATCATAAATTTTTCAGGCCAGAATTTTTTTAGTAATTTTCCAGTGGATTTCACGGCATGTAATATCAGATACAAAATACTACTGAAAAAATAATGCAACTTGGGCTTAACTCTATCGATACGGGGACGTCCCATACGTCCCTTAAAGCAAAAGACGATAGCCGTCCGAAACGTCCGAATGTCACTCTGAAATTTCCACCCGCTTTCGTTAAGTGTGATTGATTTCACACCCGTGGCACGTGCTTTCTTCGTTAGAGTGGCTCGCGCAGATGTGCTTGGGGAAGAGGGGAGATTTCTTACAATTCCGACAATACCAGCTGTCATTGTGGTTTTTGAGGGGGAAGGTGAATTTCCCTTATCTGTGATAGAGGAGCTCGGACGTTCCTGTATTTTGAAGTCCCTTTATTTCAATGACCTTAGGAATCAGAGGGTTAATTGGTTAACCCTTTGTTTGCGTAACTTTTTTAATCACTATTTAGATGAGACGTCTGTAAATGTTTTTAAATACCCTTGAGACAAACGAGTTGTTATTTTATATGTAAAGCTTTATTTGTATAACATGACCCAACACTTTAAAATTACTAAGAAAACACATTAACCTATGGAAATCGCAGGAAGCAGCATAAAATCGACCTCCTTCCAACCCGAAGAAATCGCGGGATAAACAGTCAGAGGGTTAATATTCACCGAACTATGCATTTATATTCTCCTTATTCTCATAATATTTCTATCTATTTTTATTCAGCTACCCAGATATCAGTAAAGTACAGCTACATCAGTAGCAAAAGGCAGCCTATAAAACCAGGAGAAACAAAGAAAGTGCAATTTTATCTGACTTATATTTGCAAACGCAGAAACAGATTAAGGAAAACTTGGAACAATCCCAAACTATTTAGATTGATTGTGTTTTAATGCCGAAAAATGGCTTCTTTTGGAGAAAAGATTATCTGCAAACTAATTCTAAATTTGCATTTATTTTTTTGTACAAACTATCTAACAGAAAATGAGCGGCATCATTAAAATAGCATTAAATCCTGATCGTTTGCATCGAATTACGATAAGAGTGCAGGAGATCTTTTTTAAAAAAGAAATAGAGCTCCATTTTTTTCTGTTTTTTTATTCTTCAGACGATATAATTAATATAAATCGTTTTTGATATTTCTTAAAATAAAATTCATGAATTCTTATCGATAATAATAAAAATAGTAATAGTGATCCATGACTTAATGAATGAAACAAAAAAGATCATAATATACCAAAATAATTGTAACACCAAAAGTTGATAATTCAATACAAACTAATAAATAAATCGTCTGTAAAATTATCATAAATTTACATAAAACGGGTACGGACGTGGGTACTCCTTTGAGGTTACCAATCAAGGTTATTAAAAATTATATATACTATTCACAATAAATGATTGTTATGTATGTAAATTAGAAGGCTACCACGGCACCTTCTAACCATTCGTTCAACAGCCTGCCACACTGATCCGACACCATACTTGCAATTTTTAAAAGACGCTCAATAGCGCCTTCTGGAGGAGAAGAAATCAGTAACAAGTATTCGAAAAGAAATTCCGACGTGAGAACAGGAGGGGCGATAGAGCCTGCCAGACGGGAGACATGTTCTGCCCGATAGGGAGGCATAGTCTCCCCGACAGGGTTGCGCAGTCTCCCTGACAAGGGGGCGGCGTTCTGTACGGGGGGACAGGTGTAATGAAATTGATCTCAAATTTTTGCCAGATCTTATTTTATCTACTAGTTGAATTGCCTGTTGCGTGAACAGGGTACAAAGATTTTCCCCGACAGAGGGACCCCCGCTCCCCCGACTGGAGCCACCCCTGCGTCTGAAAGCAGATAAATCAGTTTAAAATGAAAAAGTTAAATTAATGCAAATAGTTTATCTCTGTTAAGTAACTATACTATGTTAGATATGATGGCTTTTCAAATAGTCAGTCATTTTTTGGGTTATATCGTTTCGTTAATTATCAATTTTATATGCGTATCATAAGTAAAGAGATTCTCTACTGTTAGTTATAATTAAAAAATATGCTTTATAACAATTTAACATTCCGACCTTTGGCTAATTTTTAGATTAGTTTATATGCAACGCTTTTAAATGGTTCCAAATACTATTGCAACAAAGCGAATTGTCACTGATATGCAAAGCTATAGTAGCATAACATCATTCAAAGAAAATAATATTCTGCATAATAAAAAATTTTCTCCGAATTAAGAAGTTCCACAAAATTATTGTTTTCAAAAGCACGTTGAAATAATTTATATCAAAAGTTAACTTGCTTAAAGAGTATTATTTTTATGCATGGTAAGAGAGGAAACGGGTTATTTTTATTATGTTTTACGTTGAAAATTATATAGAGAAATAAAAAAAATAATACTGCTCTGTTTTTCCCACCAAATACTAATGTTTATATCTAAGTGAGTTGAGCATCCGTCACATTGTTAATCCATATATAATAAAAAAAACTAAGAATTTTTGGATAAAATACAATACGAATTTTTTTCACAATTTTTTTGACATTTCATTATCCAACATCCGATCCAATGATTAATTTAAGTGTATAACACAAATAAATCATTCGAAAACGTTGCTGTAATATAACGTGGTAGCAAATGATATAAAATGATGAGTGTGTATGTGTGTGCCTGTATGTGTGGAATGGCTTATAAGTAGGAAGGTATTCAATACAAACATTATTAATTTATGGAGCAACGTCACAATTAAAGTAATATCTAAAATACTAATAAATCTTTGCTCTTGTATGGAATGTCTGCTTCAAACTGATGAACTTTAAATTAAATTTTGACTACTGAAAATTTTGAAATTTTGACTTTGAAATTAAATCTTACTGCTGATCTGTTAGAGGAATTAACAGTGTTAATCGTTCGAAAAATTAATCGCGAGATTGTCTTCAAAGTAAATTTTTAACAAATTACTATTTTTATGACAAACAACCACGAAAAAGGAATAAGGGAGAATTGCAGAATTTCGAAGGTCGCTCAGATTGGGCCGTAATCTTGAGCTCAATTCTATTAAATATTCGGGACATAAATTAGGCAATATATGTTGCAAAGATGAAAATGTAGTTTATGAAATCATTTTAAAGAAAGAGCTACGTGATCGTAGCGAGAGAAAAAGTGTTCAGATTTAGATATCATCAATTAAATATTTTAACAAGGAATTAATAGCCCTTAAGCTGTTTTAAAGTAGGTAGCAAATCATACCATCAATGAGAAAACTTGTTTGGCTACAATTTACAATAGTAATCTTTTAAACAGTTTAAAGATAAGGTTATGAGGTTTTCTATTCTTTTTTTCAAAAGTTGCTGACATTGAACTACAAACGTTGCTAAGTTGGACTTTTGCAATGGGATTATTATCTTGAGCTAGAGGAATAACTCAGAAAAGCGATTATAATCGGTGGTAAATCTGAAAAATTGGAAGTGGAATAATTCAATGCAAAAAAAATAATAATAAACATCAAATGTTGGTTCAAACCAGAACAAAAATTAAGGCACGTGGTTTTATTTCATATGTGAGGAAACAAAGGAAGAGGGAGAAGAAATGATAGAGTGCATAAAATGTGATACTTGGGTTCTTACATTGTGTTTTGGTGTGAATTTTAGATTAAAAAATTTGTTTCCTTAGTTGTGCTTGAGACATCAGTGTTCCTATATGAAAAACCAGTTACTTTGATATTTACTTTACCCGTTCCATTGATGATTTTTATGCCATTTTTTCTGCTTTAAAATTACATTCATTCGACGAATTTACGTTAATTACTTTTATTATGAATCTATGTTAATTTGTTTCTTCTTCAAGATTACGTTTATTTATTAAAAAGTGAACTATATTGTTTTAAAAGTAAATAAACTACAAAAAAAATCTACTACATTTTATTTTATTGAAATTACTTCTCTATCACTGTGCATTAAAAATGTTTAGGTGATCCAAAATCGGCAAACTTACCCAATTTAGAAGAATTATTTAAAGAATACATTGTGTTGATTAAATCTTAAAACAATTTAGTGGATGAAATTTCCCTGTTTTTAGCTTGCAAAACTATAGTTAAAAACAACCTAGCTAGCGTTTGATCGCTTTCAATACTAATGACGCACTCATTTTTCTCATATGTATCCAGTTCATTTAATAAAAGATGTTTTGTTCTTTGAAGAGAAAGGAAAATAGAATGAAACGGAAGTAAAACGAAAACAGAATAACTCAAGCACCATTGATCTCAAAGATAAAAACTCCAGTCAATAATAAAATGAGAATTCACGTTTATTCCATGATAAAAACAATAGTAGGGAATGAGATGAGTAAAGTAAAACGAAGCAGAGAATAAACTCTTCATCCTAATAATAAAACAGAGAGAACAAGTACAAAATATATTTTATTTATCTCAATCCACTGAACTTCTGAATTTACGACAAAGACAGGAAATTAAAGAAAATATTGCAAATCAGCGATCTGGAAACGGTAATAAAGAAACAAGTAAGTTTTTCATTATTCTACCTTGACCTATATTTTCTTTGTTCTTACTTCTCTCGAACTCTGCCTTTTTTCAGAAGTGCTTAAAGAGCCATTTTGGATTCTGTATACGAAATAAAACATGTTGTTTTCAAAGACAATCTTCTACATGATTAATTCTTTTTCTATGAGAATATTATTTTAATGTTGATAATTCGTGCTAGCCATTCAAACGGAAACAAATATTTAAAATTCAACTTTGTTTCCCCTAGATTTTTTTTACAAATAAGTAACCTAGGCTTTTAAACTGAAAGGAGAAAAAAGCTTTAAAAATATCACCTTCAATATTTGAAGAGTGATACGAATAAATATAAAAATCACTACCGTCCCCTTTTTTTAGCAGAGTTTAAGAGAGACCCATTTCTCTGTTCGCCAAGATAACTCTTCCCGCCAAGTGGTCTCGTTGACGGCGGTCGCTATAGCAACTGGTTATTCTAGGGAAGATCCATTTAGAATTGGAGGAATCCGAGGGAAGTCAGGGTTTTATTTCATTCTTGTTGCCAGTTTGCGGCGGTAAAATGAGTCCATCATTCGTGAACTTCTACCTACTCGAAATTGATTCCTCCTACGATAACCTGTTTCCATAGCGACTACCATCAACGAGACAACTTGGGGAACAGAGTTCTCGTGGCGGACAGACAGCGACAGGGTTGCCAAATCAAAATAGCAAAATAAGGCTGAACCGTCTTTAAAATAAGGCCAAATGTAAAAATTTCATTAAAGCGCACATTTCCCCCTTATTTTTTTATAAGAAAATGACTATACTTCATGAAAAGGAATCCCTCTGATTGACATATGTATAATAATGATCTATTAAATTAAATTTCAAGTGTTTTTTTAAACATCTACATGCGCGACTTCCAAAAGAAACAAAAAAGAAAGAGAGAATGAATGAAAAAGGAATTCTGTTCTTGTTGGTTCAGAATAAAATATTCGAGCGAAATATATCAACTCTTGTTAACAACAACGTTCTATATTATTTTTCAATATTCTAAAGTTTATTAGAAAAATAGTTAAATTATATATTAAGAATCGTTCTAAAAGTAACAAGGAAAAATAAAGCCAAAGAAAGGCCAAAAATGAATTTAAGGCCAAATGAAAATTTCTAAGGCCAAGGTCTTTTAGAAAAAGGCCAGTATGGCAACCCTTGACAGTAAGCATATCTGATTAATGCCAAAAAATCTTAATTTTTAAGATAGTTTAGTCCTATGTTGAAAACGTCATGACTGCATTGAATTTTTGTTACACATTAAGAATACTATTTATTACATTGAGTTTCCAACAACTTTGTTTCATACATATTTTGTCCTTGAATTACAATTTATAAAATCATATCATTATTTTCCTTCTCTCTTTTCAAAATTATTTGTATAAGGATCCTACAGAAAATCCATGTAATGATTAGTAAAAACATTTTAGGGAATTGTTATTTTCTTCCAGTAGAAACATAATATAAAAATTTCACCGATAAAAAAAACTGTTAGTAATGCACCAAAGAAGGTTTGGAAAAGTGACATTTTTTATCTTGATTATTTTATCTATTACTGTTTCTAAAAGCCTTATAGAAAAACAAAAGAAGAGAGGAAAGAAGTTGAAAGAAGCCTCCTAGACATAATTAAGTTTGAACAAATTGTGTTATTCGGATTCTGGGAACTGTTCAAGTAGATTTAATACAATGTTGGACAGCTTTTTTAGTGAAATAAGACTTGACAGTTGTGAAATCCAAGACTCTCTTTTTGAGAATTTAGTTGCGGACGCAAAGAGAGTTTTCTGCTTCATATTATTAGACTTACTTTACACCGAGTGTTCTAAGTATTAAAACTATGTATGAAAATTTTGTATACATTTTTGATATGGCAAAACCTCTCTTTCAATGGTATTTACAGGATACTATAGTAAGCGCTCGATTTAGCGAACTTGGAATCACCAGACCTCTTATTTAAGGAGACATACGACTCATGAACCTCGAAAAAATGGGACAAACTCATTTTTTCTCTAGAAAAATATCTGTCCTCCCTCTTATAGTACACACATTTTCAAACCTTTATATTGGTATGTATTTATTTGAGAGAGTAATAAATATGGTGTAATTTTTGGAGAAAATATGAAATAGTCACCTGGCGCACATGATTACGGATAAACTATTGATTTAAACACAATATTTCGGGTATCTAAGGAATCCAAACAGTCTGTTTAAGAAACTTATCAACAATTTATTAACATTTAAATTTAATTTCTGTTTATATACCAATTTAAAGTAAAATATTAAAAATTGTTAACGTTTCAACATTTCTAACCCTCCAAAAACTTTTTTGGAGGAAATATGTACAAAAATTGCGGTTCAATTTGTAAAACATAACACAATGCATATTTAGTAAAAATTTTATGTGGAAATATTTAATAGTTCTTGAGGTATTGTGCGCGCAATATAAAAAAAAATACATTTTGAGATATAGCGTTTTAAAGATATGGCCATTTTCAATGTTTACGTTGAACAGCTGATACATTTCCGTTTATAACTTTTATAATTATGACAGTTTTTTTTAAAATGCGGATTGTTTTAAATTGTTCGGGAAATACTGAGGAATAATATATATGTTTTCCTGTTTGATTGTGACGTGACGCCCTGTATAAATCCACACTACTAGTCACGCTCATAAAAAAGCTAATGTATGTCTGAATGCTGCCTTATTATCGTTTTGTCTTTGAGAATACGGTTGATAATGTTAACAATTATCTGTTTATAATAATCAAGTTTATATTTTGCAGCAGATGTAATGCATTCCTCTCTACCACTGTTAAATCGACGTTTTGCACTTCATGCTGGCACACCTCGACAGTTAGGCCTACAGTCAACGGGTAATCAACTGCAGCTTGAAGTTTTTTCCCCTCAACTTTTTAACGATCAGTTGTTAGGATTTCTTTATTTGTTTTTGTTATTAATATGATAACTGTATGAAATATTTTGCATCTACACTATGTGGCACTGTAACATATGTGTGCCTTTACGGCTGAAGAGTCTTTCTAGTCACACAGAGAATATTTGTGAGTTTTCGATATAGAACGAGAAATAAGCGAAGGAAGATTAATATTTCATTGATGATACCCATTATTCTCAGATAAGGAAACACTCCGCGCCAGTAGTAACCCCCCCCCTAGCGGGTGCAGGGGGGGCCCCCCCTGCTTCTCCCCCCTTCCCCCTTTTCGAGTTGAGTTGAGTTGTTTCCTCCTGCTTCCATTTCGAGTTGAGTTTAATTGTTTTCGATGCTGCTTCCATTTCGAGTTGAGTTTAATTGTTTTCGATGCTGCTTCCGAGTTGAGTTGTTTGGTGCTGATGTGAACTGAAGTGAGTGGAGGAGAGTGACGTCATTTTTTCGGGCTTGGAATTTTTCATCATTTCTCGATGTGAACTGAAGTGAGTGGAGGAGAGTGACGTCTCTTTCCGGACTTTGAGATTTTCGACATTTCTCGAGTTATCTGGAAGGTCATTTAATTAGACATCTTAATTAGTCAAGGCTTAATTATTAATTTCAATTAGCATAATTATTATTAATTTTAATTAATTTAAATTAAAATCTAATTGAACTTACTTTATACGAATTCGATGCAGATTGTGGCAAAAGTTTCAATTCCCTCCTGGCCGGGAACCGAACCCGGGACCTTCATGACCGCAGTCAGGAGCGCTGACCCCATAGCTGTACGGGACTTCACGCGATAGGGGTAAAATAATAATCTATTTGAATTTTAAAGTCAACATAACTCTGGGGGCGCCATCTATCGGTAAAAAAAGTCAACGATATCCAGAATGCGCGTCTCAAAGCCGTAGAATTTAGTTGTTTGGTGCTGCGGAAGTCATTTGAACTGAAATGAAACTACGGATTCAGATGAAAGGAAGTGAAGAGGAAGAGGTTGGTTGGATATTTAACGTTTTGTGAGTGGCAATAGGTTAGCGGGCATATTGGAACATGCTATTGCAGTCGTGGTCAAGTGTCATGACGTCACGGAGAATTCAGTAGAATACCTTCTGCTGGCTGGTCGGGGATTGGTAGTTAGAAATTGGGGGTTCTGGCACCCTCCCCTTCCCGACTCGGCTGTCCCTCCCTACCACCACCAACTTCCACCGGGATCAACCCCTTCTTAGATTAGATAAGGAATTAATTTTTTTTTTCGGACTTAGATTTTTTCACAGATTTGCATTAATCCGTGCAAGATTAGATGACACTGCTCAGTTGAAAAGAATATAATCTTATAAAAGAGTTCTTAGGTCGATTGACATCTGTTGAAAAGATTTATAACTATAGTTTTTAATTAGAAAAAAGGTTTTATTTCGCATGGATTCGAACCCTTAGCATAAATATTTCTTCTACTAAAGTTTGATTTTAGTGACTTATATTTTTTTCACGACATCCTTTCACAGATTTGCATCAATTCAATCATAAACTGCCATGCGTGCATTAAAATAAAACATTTAAATATAAATTAAACATAATAATTTGATACTTACAATCTTAATTTCATTTTTTTTTCTTCTGTTTTTTTAAAGACTTTGAATTTTCTCGGCTTTTGAACAGAATTTAATCAATTTGAGTTAAACTTTCAATCTTTTCCTATTTTTCGGCATGCTCATTTTTCTTTTTTTTTTTTCCATTCTCGAATAAAGTTTTTCATTTGTTTTCAGGAAAATTTCTAAACTTGTGCATTCTCTTTTCTTAAATAACAAAGAGTTTACTTAGACAACGATTCACACAAAATCTTTTGAATTAAATCAATTTTATAACAATAATTCTTCGAATGAACCAACTTCGATTTATTTTTCTTTCATAATCTACTTCCATCTTTCTTTCGAGCTTATTTTTACCGCTAACAAACACAATTTTAGAATATTATAACAATAACATACAAGAGCAATAAAAATTTCTTAGTTTGAATAAGTTAACTTAAAATTCCGTTTTTAACTGTTTCAGGAATAACAAAACGTTAAACTCTTTTAAAGTTAAATGGAAAATTTGAATCTTGAACGAGAAAGTGTTGGCTTTATTTTTTTTTCCTTTCCGAATGCACTTCAACAACGACCAAATAGCTTCTTTAATATTCACCATTAAAGATAACTTTTTTTCTGTTGAACACATAACTTATCTATAAAGACTTTGCAAATTACTTCGAATGGCGCTAAAAAGGTTACATTAAACGTCACAAATGCACTGATTCGTCACAAATCATTTTATCTGATAAATTTAGGGATCATTCATCATACTTAACTCTAAAACTATATAAAACATTCCACTAATCTAAAATTTTCGCCTATTAACTGATTAAACATATCTTTCTGTCGATACTTTAAAAAAATTTCGAGTGATTTCTGCTTTTACGAACTTATTTTGACTTTCTTCTTAATTCCTTATTTCTTTCAATCTTATTTTATTTCACAAACTATTTATTCTATTTCATTAATTATATGTATTTTCTCTAACTACTTTTTCTTACATGATTGAAATTTACTTTGATTTTTAAACACATTTCTTCCAATGATGAAAACGATCATAAAATATTCTATCAATAGCATAGAAGAAAAATAAAAATCTCTTAGGTTTGAATAAATTAATGAAAAGAAACTCATGTTTTAGATTCTAATTCCTTTGTGCATAGATCAAATAAAATTTAGTCTCGACAATTTTAACCACCAAAGAACTTTTTTTCTGCATGCGTGTTTAATTCACGAAGACTTTGTGTGTAGTCCGTTAAATGAGGTTTAAGAGTTCTTTTCAGCTTTATTTTATATCGACAGAAAAGTATAAAGTTACAGTACCTATCAGTAATAAAATATACAGGTGTCCGAGAATTATTGGACAAATTACATGTTTGCAAATAGTGGTGAATCCAGCGGGGCTATGGGGCTGCAGCCTCCCCCCTGCCGGAGCTAGACTGGGATTCTTTATTTTATTTAAAATTCCTACAGCTGTTTTTTCTTAATCTCCCTTTAAAAAAAGTGACACTTCTTCCTGGCTTTTGACAGGCTCGAAAATTTTTCCACTTTTGTAGTCATTCCACTCGTATTTGTAGCATTGACATGGCCAAAAACATGTTTATACTAGTTATTTCATTATGTTTTTTTTTAATTTTCGAAAGTATTGTAGTGTTCTTAATGATTCTTATTATTAGGTGAGTTAAGTCTGTAAAGTTAAAGTGTTTTGGTATACATAAACCATAAGATTTGACATTCGTCACGACGATACAATATTTTTTATACCTCCGCCCCCCCCCCCGGACCCAAATCCTGGATTAGCCACTGTTAACAAAAAATAACTAGGAGCAATTAACGCGGCTCCTAAAGTTTTGTTTCACAGCATTTTTTATTCCCGGAGTCCTTATGTTATGGAGCTAGGTGTGGTTTGATGTCCATTGTAAGACAAAAATTCAGTCAGTTCAAAAATTCAGTCGTGCATCCAAACTCCAGAATTTAGTCCCTTGAATTTTACATGTGGGATCTTGTGAAAGATTGTATGTATCAGATGCCTTACGCTAATATGCAGGAACCGAAGCATCGTATCACAGCTGCTAATCATTCGATGGCTCCTCAGATGCTTGCAAACACAAGCGTGAAATCGAGTATCGCTTGGACATACAACACGCAACCAAGGGATCTCGCATCGATATTGATTAGCTTTTGTAGTTCTATAATAAGTTATTAAAGATAGTTTGTTTCTATATGTTCTACCTTTTATTTTATCTAATTTTGTAATGTGTCTAATAATTCTCGAATACCCTGCACTTTAGTTGTTTCTATCAAAATTCAAAATACTGGATGATTAATAAAAAAACTCATATTTCATTTTAATTCATCTACAATCACCATATACTATATCCATGAGCAACAGTTGGTACGCTTCTCAAACACAATGGCAAAATGCTGAAATGCAGAAAATGTGCTTTAGAGAATGTTCACTTTAAATTTTTTTTCATATTAATGAATGCTTTAATAACTTCAGAATTTATAAATAATATCCCTAAAGATAAACTGCTTCACACGAAAAATGATTTTAAATACTGGGATATCGAGAAAGTTGAGAAATATAACATCGCATTATGAAAAATAATCAATTTTTGTTCTTTAAGTATCCTGTAGTTTTAATATTTATTACTTTGAGATGAAAAGACAATACTTCGAAGGACAATTGGAGTATAATTATTTTTGCATGCTTTGCAGGCATGATAATAAAAATATTGTAAATGATGCATGCAGTCTTTTTTCATTCAAATAGTGATATAAGTACAGTAAAATATAGGTTATCCTAAATCGGGTAAACCGAAGCCCGGGTTGTCCAAAATACCCCTGAAATCGCAAATCTAAAAAACACTTAATGAACTCCACGGAAATAATCGCGAAGGTGAGAATTGTTTGAAACAATATCTCCACTTTTTTCTTTTGAGCCTCCCTAAGACGGTCAGTGATTGATTTCAGAATGCTAAAATTATAATTAATGGGTATTAACGATACTAATTGCGGTATTGTCTACTGTTCCTGTCAGGAGTATTGCGCCCGACCTCGCCGGTGAGAATGTTGAGCCCTATGAAGGGTTACTTTTAATAAAAAACATAAGTATACCTACAAAACAAATTTTAAATTCCTTTTACACTCAAAACATTTGAGAAATACATTCTGTAATTAGATACAAAATAGTAATTGATGTTCATTGCTTAACCGAAAAAAATCGTTTTCCGAACGGATCCCTCTCTTTAGTTTGGTTTGGTTAACCCTATGAGCCCTAACCCGCCTCAAACTGTCTCATTCGACACAGGCCGGACTCAGGCGGTTTCGGACGCCTGGGTGAATTTTACGGGAGAAAATTAGTTCCTTTCATTGTTTACAATCGATCACGCCACCGAGGGTGTCTTCCTCCTGGAATTTCCATAGAGAAAGGAAGGATTTCACTCTGATTTCATGAATGAAAATTTACTCCAGCCTTTAAGGCACTTGAATAATCACTCTAGCCGGGTTTAAAGATTTAACCGGGGTTGTACTGTATTAACATATAAATTTTTCATTAAAATTGGTGCAAATTAAGGTCTCAATAAATGGAAATACCTATCATAAAAAAATATTTTCTTCTCATTTTCCTAAATGAAAAACATCAGTTCCTACGAAGGTTGTTTAATCGCAATTGACGGTGGGTTCGAAACGACGTTAGAAAATTAAACTGGCAATATTTTTCTTGAAGAAACAGTCGATTGGCATTAACGACACGGATAACCGCTGTCTGCAGGATATTACTGTCAACAGAAAACATGCGATAAATGTTTTTAACACTCAAAATATCCATCGGAATCAGAAAAAAATTAACCTTTTCGGAGAAAGTGTCTTAGCAGTTACTGATGTGAAAAATAAGCTTCGCCAAGTTAAAAATTGGAATTAAGTTTTCAGGTCATATATATGTGAATCGTTAACTGCAAAAAGGGAGTAAGTCCAAGACACAAAACCTTTTTAAAAGGGATATGGCGATGTTTATTTATCAACAATGTGCATGAGATGTGTATTAGAAGACAGACGCACATTTTTCGAAAAAATTAAAGTAAATTTTGCTTCAGGAGGAAAGATAGTAAAGATTTTTTTTATGTCTCCTGCAAAATTAGTATTTTATGACTTGTTCTTTTTCTTCATCGTTAACTGCAATAAAGGAATAAGTTCAAGACACAAAACCTTTTGAAAAGGAGGATGACTATGTTTATTTATCAACAATGTACATGAGATGTGTAATAGAAGACAGACGTACATTTTTTGAAAAAATTAAATTAAATTTTGCTTCATCAGGAAAGACAGTAAAGATTTTTTAATGCCTCCCGTAAAATTATTATTTTATGACTTATTCCCTTTCCGTAATTAGTGATTCATGTGTAACAAAACCAATGCTCATAGAAAGTTAATAACATTGATGATTTGAATAACAGTATAGTCCAACTAATCCAGACCCTGCTTGTCCGGACATCTGGTTTATCCGGACGGGTTTAAAAAAAGAAGCAGGATATAATTTTTGTGAGAGGTCAGTATGAAAATAAAAACGCGGGCATCCTGTTACTAAGTTATGCAGGAAAAGCTGCAGGTATTTATGAAAAAACTGTGATTTTTATAATTTTACCCATCTAAAACTTGTATTACTTGCATTTTAAGGCAAAATCCGTTTGATCCGGACAGAGTCCGAGCCATATAGCCCGGTTTACCAGGACTCTATTATAATTGTTTCGAAAAATGTTAAATCGCTTTCACAATCGTTTTTTTTTTCGAGTTCGCATTTGTGAAAACTAGATATATTCTAGCTAATGTACATATCCAGTACGACGGAATTTCAAATACTATTGTTATTTTCATTCAAATATTGCAGTAATTGGAACTACTGTTAACAGATATTTTGTCCTCAGAAGGGAAAGAAATACAACCCTCCCCCCGCACATATACACAATTGAAAAAAGCATTCATTTCAATAATCAGCATAACAATAAGTGAAGTAAATAGAACATCTTAATAATTACTTTGTCCTTATACTGAAAAAGAGAATATGTTTGAGAAAAAATATTTCATTTTGTTTCCAACCACTGAACTTTATAGCTCAAGCCAAAGATCGAAAATGGGGAAAAAAATTACAGAATACTCAACACTGAAAAGAATAAATAATATCGATAATAATGGCCGATATTTTCTTTGTTCTTAAGTGCTGTTTCTTTTCAGAACAGTTTAATGAGCAACTTTGGATTCTGAATACAGAAGAAAACATCATATTCTAAATGATTGTTTTGAATGACTGAAAGGAAAAAAAATAATTACTTTTTCAAATTCATGGCTGATATTTTATTTATTCTTACTAGATTTGTTTTCTACAGAAGTTTTTATCAAGTCATTTTGGATTCTGGGCAGGAAAAAGCAACATATTTTTAATTTTTTCTGGAAAGCTTATATTTACCCTCTGAAAACGAATTTTAATGTTGTCGTTTTCTGGTTTTTATTTTGAAGGAAAAGAAATGTTGCAGAATCTAACATCGGCCTTTTCACCTTGTTATATTTTTACAATGAAATTTAGGTACATAAAGAGATTTCAATAGTAGGGATTTTTAAGAATACTTTATATGAAAATACTCTATCAAATCGGACTTAAACATGTTTTAAGAACTGATCTATAACATATCTTAATTTTTTCATTTTTTTTTCAAAATGATACGCTGGGAATTTGCTTACAATGAAGACATGTCTCTCATTTTTCAAAAATAATGATGTGAACTACAAGAGTAAAATACCCCCAACAACCCGTTTGAAATAAACTAATTTCAGTTTCTTCTCAGTAAGAAATAATCTGGAACTTCTATATTACGAAGATATTAAATTAATGAAAATAAAGGATTCGAATGCTTTTAAAGTGTAGAAAGTTTCTATAAAATCGAGATATTCTGAATTTCCCAATGTATTTTCTTATAAATATCCGTGCACTTTCATAATTCTTTAGCATTAATTTTTAACCATGCATTATTTATATATTTAGTTTTTCATTTTAGCTAGATTGGTAGAAAAAAATTCCGATGTTTATCCAAGCTTGTGGATTTCTTCATGCCAATTTTTCCATTTTTTGCTTGAAATGCGTTTGAATAAAACATGCACAAAGTGCCTTTTCACCTTGTTTTATTTTTACAGTGAAATTTATGTACATAAAGAGATTTGAATAGCAGAGATTTCTAAGAATACCTTATGTGAAAATACTTCTTCAAATCGGATTTAAACATGTTTTAAGAACTTATTTGTTGTAAATGTGCACCGAAATGTAGTATATGAAGTGAAAATAAGGCATTCATAGCAGTTATGACTCGATACAGAAATTACGCAGCATGCATAAACAAATCTAATTCTGTGTTTAGTCGAAATGTAAAAAACATTCCAAAAGAATACGATTCAACTAATTAGATAGTAGAGCAATAAAGAAGTGAAATAGTAAAAAAATAGTGAAGACCTTTAAATAACAAGGTAAATATACTCTCAAAAAAGTAGCCCAATAGTTCAAGCCAATTCATATTTGGATTTGCTGTGCACCGCACAACTGATGCTTGTAACGGTAACAGTAATACTTCTGCAGTTTGAAATTCATTTATTTTGCTTTATATTTTCTTAGTTGAATCCAGATTCACATTAGAAATTTCATTAACTTTTTACAAATTTCATTAATTATCAAAGTTTAGTCGATATCGTTTGCTATTTACATTAGAATTATTCGTGGCATCTGCAGTATTAAAGCAAATGCTGTACCGTTTTTATTCACCTTTTTGAATTTATAACGTATAAAATAAGTTTTACTAAATTATTTATTTGATTACATTTTATAAGTTAAAAAATAGGGTTAGTAGTGTATTGGGGGATATCTTTAAGTCTAAAAGAGCTCAGTACACGATAATGTGTAATGTGATATAATGTGGTCATAAAATTTCTCTTAGGATATTCACAGTTCATACTTTTAATAACACAAAATGTTTAAGCGGAAACTTGACAAAATTTTCCGGGCATCAATCTTTTTCTCTTTTTGTATTGTTACTGTCAACAGCTGACCAATAACTCACAAACATTATTCAGAACGTAATCAAAGCATAACATGTTGTATAAAAGACTATAGGCACTATGGTAAACAGTGTAAGATGATCAGATGATATGCGCAGTTTCCTTTGTGATGTGACTCGACTCCATTGAATTTTTTACTTTCTCGTATACGAAGTATACAAAGAGAAAGTATTGTAATCGTCAAAAAATTCGAACTCGAGATTTTGACGAATCTCCACGTTTTAGACCACCCTGAGTCCGAAAAACACAACTTTAGAATTATGTCTGTCTGTCTGTGAACACGATAACTCGAAAACTATTAGAGCTACGGGGATGAAATTTGGTATGTGGTCTTTAAACATAATTTGTAGGTGTCTGTTAGAAATTTAGATAAAATCCGCCGAAGGGAAGTCTGTCTGTCCGCGTTCATGTGAACACTATAACTCAAAAATTTGAATAGCTAAATAGATTAAATTTTGTACACAGTTTTATCATCAGGACTGTAGGTCCATATAAAACTTTGGGCCAAATCCGTCAAAGGATTGACTGTCTGTCGGTCTGCATAATCGCATAATTTTGCAATTCATATTGCGTATTTGCATCAAATTGCAATTCATATTGCGTATTGGCGACAGTAATCTGCCGCCAAGCGGTTGTTTACAGTATGATTTCTTTTCGCCTTGGATCGGTCTACGAAGGAAATAAACGCACTCTGGAAATTATGGGAACCCGCCTAAATCGAAACTTCGTTCTGGCATTCTCCAGATAGAGGATGGAGGGCCAGAGGTGTGGTGAAATCTTGTTTGATATCTATAATAAAATTTGGTATTCAAAAATGTTAAATAAAATCTTATTAGTTGTTATACCCTCAGCGCGCATAAAAATTGAGAACATAAGCAATTTTTATGCGCGCGGAATGCGGGTTAATGATACTTTTTTTTGCAAAATATCATTTTTGGGAATACATAAATTTTATATGTTTCATTGTAAATCACCATTCATAATTTTTTTTTCTCAAAATACCCAGGCCTTGGGTATTCAGTACGTACCCAGTAACATTGTTTTTCTTGTCGGTATGACTTTATGGTCTAGTCCTTGTTACAAGAATCGGATTGAGGATACTTAGATTATTATTGGAAAAAATCATCTAATTAAAAATTCTAATACTTTCAATAATTCTGATCTTAATGAGCATCTAGTTGATGTTCTTGCAAAATATTTTGACATTACTTCTCATTTTCCTCAATGTAACGTGATGTCACATCACTTTATGGGCTGGTTCTTGTTACAAGGATCAGAGAGTTACTAACCCACGTACATTAGAAATACTCAGGTATATACTCCAAAAATATTTACCTACCCACTGGGTATTTACCCACCCCACATTACTGGTCGTATGCGAGAAAGTTTCGAAGAGGCTGGTTAAACACGTCAAATGTTCGAATGAACACGAACTATTCATGTCAAATCGATTTCCTTAATTCAGGTTTTGTACTCGTATAGCAGTGGTGAAGAACCTAAGACCCACGGATCAGACACTGGCCCACGAAGGCTTTTAAATAACCCACGCAATAATTTTTATATATTAATTTTTCATATTATAAAAGAGATACAATCGAAAATATTAAAAATAAGTATAAATATCTAATGTCCAATTTTTTAAAAAAATATTTCCAAGTGGAGGTTGGTTAACTGATTTTCTATCGTGTCACTGCACCTGCGTATAATTCATGACAGTAGGTCATAAACTTGGCGCACATATTCGTTGTATCATATATCGGGGCTGCACAATTTTTTTCGAGGATTTTAAAAGTGTCAACAAAAAAAAGTCAACTATCAAGTTTTATGTTAAAAAAGTTTCGATGTTTCCAAATTATTGGTACCCTTTTTACCACATCCTCCCCTCCCCCTTTCTAAGTGACCCCCGGGCCAGTATTAAAAAAATAATGAACAAAACTTCACCCACTTCTCAGAAAGGTTCGCCATCACTATCTTATCGTATTAAAAAAGGCAGATTCTTTTCCACTTTTCATTCCAGACTGCTTGATTAAGAATCCTGTATGGATTCTTATTAG
>BGPR01012940.1:0-43225 GCA_013235015.1 Araneus ventricosus | reverse complement strand
ATTAGATTGTGTTTCTAAACAATAATGCGTGAATATAATTTTGATGATCATTTAAGAAAAATCTAAAGTCGTAATGATCAAAAAAGCAGAAAATGAATATGGTACTTTTATTTTGTAATGATTAGATGACTGTGATCTGTAGTCGGTGCAGAAGACGTAAAACAAAGGGCGAGCACCTTTGCTTGCTTCAATTACAAAGAACAATTTCGTATCTCTGTTTGAAACAAACTATATAGTCTAGATCAGAAATCCTTGAAATCCTGTCAAGTATCAGGTTGGATCAAGGGTTACTCATTGAAAACACTCTGAGGTATCCTTGCTGAGCTGTGGAAAATCTGGGTGATAATTTCGAAAAATTGTAAATAAAATAGGTTGTCGATGTGCGGTAATTTAAAAATACTATATAGTGCATATTTTAAGCATAAACTTACTAGAACGGGGTTTAAAATGAAAGAATTTAATCAAATATTTTCATTTCTTTCCACATATGCATCTATATTTCATCTCTATATGACTTCCTTGTGTCCTACAGGCAATGAACATACAATAGTCTAGTTCTTCCGAAACTCGTTTTCACTACGTCTAGTATTACTCAAGTTCAGAGCATGTATGTTGCACGGTATTCTAAAATTACATGTCCCATTTATGCATACTGAAATTTCAAAACACCTTTCTTGAAAAGACGACATTTTACTTATAAACCTCAGGCCACCACAACTCCTACTGGCTACAAGAGGACGAAAATGTTTGAGTTTTCCATCATTTTAAAAACCGTTTTTGTAATTGTGGGCTTGTGCCTGAATTGATAATAATATTTGTAAATACAGTACATCATTTTTCAATAACCCTGTCATATGAACGAAAATAAATACAATACATGATAACATACATCAGCATATGTGTTTAATTATGAAGATACAAATATATAAAATAAAAAAGTCTGTGATATGACAGATCGCTATTGTGAGATAATCCGCGCCAAAATAAGGGTTGACTAAATATTATTTGCTCGAAAGAATGACAGTACTATAAGAGTGCGTAAAAGAAAAAAAGAGATTATATGAAAAACTTCGCATGACGAAATCTTGAAATACTCCCTCTCCTGGGGCACTCAGATTTTCAAAGATTAAAAATAACGGCCACATAATGACTAAGAAAGAGTGGGGGAGGGGAGGGGAGGAAAGAAACAAAATTCTGGAAGTAAATCTGGATTTCGTTCTGTAAGAGTGCGGAATAAGAGAAAAGAAAATCTTTCACCTGAAAACCGAAAGCATGGACGAGAAATTCCGCAACCTGAAATGAGCACTTCAGATAGGGTTTAGCAGCGAATCTGGGCGCAGCGCACTTATCACTAGCGGGCGTCCTTCAAATACAAGCGTAAATTTTGAAATGTCAGGTATATATTTCTGGATTCGGCCAAGGATAGCTCAGAATTGGGGTGCATCCTAATTTAATTCCGCTTATCGGGAAGTATATCTGAAAATGGCGAAGGGATATTCGAAAAAATCATCTTTCCCCGGTACAATGTTCTGCATCATACTCGTATATAAGCAGTGAGTGGAGTTGAGGGCAAAACAGGTGACAACTTAAATGCCAACAGCATGAATTTTGCCGCTGTTGATGAGTCAATAAGTAACATTTGTCTGAGATCAAAATTTACCTGAGTACCTAATTGATTAATTAATAATGGTTCCAGTAGCGCCGGTGATTCCATTTACAGACATTTTAAGCAATATTCTCACTTCCTTAACTAAAGAGAAGACCATTGTTCCTATTTTGAATTGTTCAGCAAATCAATAGGTATTCCTGCTCCTAAACAGTTTCTTAATATATACCGCCAGTTACTGAGTTTATGGCAAAGCAAAATGTCTAACCATTACAAGACGAATTTCGTTGGTGCTTTAATTGAATTAGTCGCCAGCATGTGTCTACGTGAAACGAATCAAAATTTGATTGTAATCTTATTAATCGGTAGCTAATAATAAAACGGCCATTAGCTAATTTCATTCATCGATAGATCGCACAACCAGAAAACGAGAAACGGGCCAATTATCAGTATGAATAAAATCGTTACAAAATTTACCTTTTCAAACATCAAACAAGTAAAATGAAGAAAGGAGATTAAAATGGTAATAGTGAAAGAGATTATCTCGGGTCAAAATTATTAATCTTTCTACGAATCATTAAAGATCTGTATAATTACCAGAAAATGTTGAAGCTTTATCTTTTAAAGTAGGCGGATAACTCATTCATTGGAAAAGTAAACCAAAACGAAATTGAGTTGTTACAGACAATTAAAATTTGTTTTTCGATGCAAACCTTACCAAAATGGCATTAGCACTAACAAGCTTATTTCCGAGCCAAGTTGCTAAGGCTGTTTTAGAGGGCTTTCGTACATTTCCTACCGGGATTTAAAATTATATCCAGCAACCATTTGTTTTAAAAAAGACATAAATTCTATTTTATTTCATTCATGCCTTCATGAAGTGAAGCCTTTCCGTGCCAATTTATTTACGTGCACTTTAATTTATTTGACTTAATTTATGATGCAGGACAGAATTTTGTAACTTGATTTTTCTCTCGTTTCCTTGAGATGATGAGAGCTTTGAAACTTTGGCTTACTGAGTTCTCGACGACAAATACAGCATTTTACCCTAAAACTTAAATATTAAAAAAAATCTTGTTATTTTAATTAAAAAACTTCATTCCTGCATCTGGCATGGCGCCGCTCAATTAAACTTGGGGGGGGAAAATTAATTTACAATTCTATACAATTCTTTTTAGTAATGAATTTGTTTATTTCTGTTCTGAGTTCACAAATAAAAAAGTAGCTTCAAAAATCTTCTTTATCAAATTTACTAGTATATTTGTTGAAATAAATTATTATTGATTTTAATTCAGTTAAAATAATTGTTTTTAAGCACTTTTGTAGAGAGTTGTGCCTGAGATGATCATCGTAGGAAACAGATGATAAGGGAAATGCCTCATTATTATTTCTTCCAATAATGTTTACTTTCCAACTTTATTACATGAACTCTTTTCCGATATGTTTTGTATCATTTTCGTTCTATCAGCTTGCCGAAACAGCAGATGCTTCTGAAATTTCGTTGAATAACTGTCAGAGCAGATGCTTAACGAATTTCCACCGTGTATAAGAAACCAGCTTTAATTAATGGCTGCAGATTTTACTTGCAAAAACTTATCTGTCAATAACGTTTGCAGAAAAAAATAAATAACATTTTTTTTCATGTGTCCATTGGATTCTCCAGTATTTCAATATCTTCCCCATTTTTTCCTCTTAACAAACATTGATTATCTATAAAGTTGTTAATTATTTGCGTATGTTTTTTAAACGTATAATTGAATCTCGATTACTTTAGAGTTCAGTAAAAATTGTTTTTTCCATACTTCTACTTACTTATTTATCATTAACGAACAATCAGTAACATGACTTTGAGATTAATTGAAATAAAATGAAATTTAAGAATTTAAAAAATTTTACTGACACAGCATTTTACTCTCTAAATAGTAAGATGTATGAAACGATTAATTTAATTTTTCGTATGCATATATGAAAAGATAATACTTTTACTTTCTCGCATACGAAGTTAAGGAAGGGAAAGTTTTGCTATAGTCAAAATCTCCATTTCGATTTTATTTCCATTTTGTGTTTGTCTAAATTACGTTTCCTCAGTACAAGAATATATTTTTGCAATCATATTTGTCCATCCGTATTTCTATATATGAGCTTGAAAATTCGGAAACGTAACGAGCTCGAAGGATGAAATTTGTTATGTGGACTTTTCACCGAAAACTAGATTTTGAATGAAATCAATCAAAGGTAAGTCTTTCCCTCCATTTGGAAGCGGCACAATATATCGAAACCGTAGAGAGCCAGATAGAAGAAATTTGAATTATAGTTCTATCACCAGAATTGTAGATATGTATTAAAGTTCTGATCGAATCCATCAGAGCCTTGACTGTCTGTTGGTAAGTTCATCCCTGGATAAGTGAAAGCTGCAGTTGAAAAATACAACAAACTAGATGAATGGAATCTGCCATGTGGTCTAGATCAGTATCAATCTGTATGATCGACGCAATATGCCTGCGTTATGTCTGGCTCTCTGTTTAGGGAAATAATTTTCCATTGCGAAAATAAGGAAATGGCAAGCTTTGCAGAATCAGCGGTTTATTCCTATTGTTAATGTACCATAGTATTTCAGACGTAAGGTCCCACACGATGATTTAGAAAACTACATCAGTTTTGGACAACATGAAAGGCATTTCAGAATTCTTCCTGAGATCCTTAGAAGTTCCTTTCAAAAGGCTCCTCAGAATCGTAAAATTTCTTACAAGATCTTCCAGCCTGCGATCCAACTATATCCAGTCCAAAGAAAAGACCTTGTGCCATTTTATATAACCACCAATATAGTGAACTTCATGCAAGATAGAGCACCACCCTATATCGTTGCAACTGTGCAACGCCGCTATGCTCAACTTTTGGGAAGGATCATGTTATAAGGCGATCCTTTTCACGCGCATGGCCTTCCAGATCTCCCGATCTGACAACTTGAGAATTTTGGTTGTGGTTATTTTTAAAGTCAAACGCGCGCAGCGACACACCGCCATCACTTCCAGCTTATTTAAAGATGCCATCCGGCAATACGTGTTTGCCAAGCTGTAAGAAATGCTGTTTAATGCTGTGAACGGTGTCGTACCTTGGCTAAAAGCTGTGCTGCTGAATGGTGCTGAGCTTTAAACTTACTTGTAAATTGTAAGCTTTCTGTTAGCCAAATAAAGAATTATTCAAACGTTCTTTATGGTATAAAATATCCAGCTTCTTTCAAACCCGTTTGATGAAAACCTCATCTTCTTTTTTCTTTATATTTTTTCGAATTACTAATATTTAAAGTTTTTGCAGCCTATTGGATCACCCGGTATATTGGGCGTCCTTTAAGTCCTTCCATGGGTGGAAATAACAATCAATATCCCTAATTTATAGTCCTCTAATTAAGAGGTTAAATGAATTCGTAGGTGAAAGAGTTAATTAACTCCAGCACATTGTCTTTACACGATAATAACTTGCCTGACCATTCAAAACTGGCCTCTTCATTACAGCTAGAGCAAACAGCTTCGTTCTCGTTGCACAGTCAGAGTTACGGACTCATCCATTTATTTTAATGCGCACTGAAGCCCTCTCAGTGTCAACTCTGCGCTCATTACGGGCTCCTAATGGGTCGGCATAGATCAGATACAAATGATCCGCTCAGAACTAACGCTTTTCCCGTGGAAAATGCGAGGCTCTCTGCTTGGGGATGGTTGCACAATACAATCGATAACTCATTTGAAAAAGAAAAATGGATATAACTGAGGATAGTTTTAGTTAGTTTAATATGCTTCGTATCTAGAATACGTTTCGTATCTATGATATGCTTCGTATCTAGAATATGCTTCGCATCTATGATATGCTTCGTATCTATAATATGCTTCGTATCTATGATAAGCTTCGTATCTATGATATGCTTTGTATCTATGATATGCTTCGTATCTATAATATGTTTCGCATCTATGATATGCTTCGTATCTATCATATGCTTCGCATCTATAGTATTCTTCGTATCTAGAATATGCTTCGTATCTAGAATATTTTTCGTATCTATGATATGCTTCATACCTAGAATATGCTTCGTATCTAAAATATGCTTCGTATCTATGATATGCTTGATGTCCATTACCTTGCTTCCTTCCTTCAGAAAATTTACTTTCTGAAAGAATTTCCGTCTTTTAGAAAATAAATTATGATTTGGGGAAAATAAAAATAAACACTTCCCAATCCTTAAAATCTGCTGCCGTTCTTAGGAAAATAAAATTATAAGAAGTCATTTTTTTTCTGTTCATCATGTCTTCAAATATTTTCTTAAGTCACTGCCTTTGTTGCAATTTTTTCATAAATATAAATAACAACTTAGAAAATAATAATATATGGCAAAATTTTTTCTTAACACCTAACTTTTTAATGTTTCAAGAAAAAATGATTCATTGATTATAGTGGCGAGATTACTAAACTTAGCAAACAAAATATTCCTAGTTTATCAAATATTAAATCTATAGCATCAGCCTGATCTACAGTAAATCCAAGAAAAGATCGGAAGGATATTGTTCATAAGAGATACATGTTATTTCGAATCTGTGAAGTTGCTTTCCTGCTATATTTGTCTTATGGTAGGAAAGAAGGAGTTACTGAGTTTCGTAATGGAATGGAAAATATTATGAAGTCATCCTGTACTTCTCTATACATCCCCCTCCGCCCCCCAATAATATCATCCTGCTCAAAAAGATTCGGCACTACTTAATTTACGAATACACCACAGCAAAGCACCAAGTAAATTCATCTTATAAGTGACAAGAAGTTACTCACTTGTTTTGCAACAAATTCCCTTCTACATATAGGAGTATACTAACAAGATCATTGTACCATAGGAAATAGAATTTTCGAATATCGGCATCTCCTAGCCATTTTCAAAATATACTTCCAAATGAAAGGAGTTTGCGTGGGCTGCACCCCGCGACTCCTGGGGGCTGTCTTCGGGCGAATCCAGAAACAATATGCCTGACATTCAAAATTGACGCCCCCTGTTGGAAGGGCGCCCCACTGAGTGATAAATTGCGCTGCGGCCTAGATTCGTTGCACTAAATCCTTTCTGAGAAGTGCTCATTTCGGAGTTACGGAATTTCTCGGCCCATTACTTTCGGTTTTCCGGCGAAAGATTTTCTTTTTATGTTCGCACTCTCGCAGAACAATCCAGATTTGCAGCACTTCCAGAATTTTTGTTTCTTTCCTCCCCCTCACCCGTACTCTCTTAGTCATTATTAATGACATCCGTTATTTTTAATCTTCGAAAGAAATCCCCAGTGCTTATTCGGGAAAAGAGTTTTGAAGTTTGGTCACGCGAGGGCTTTCTTCATAATCCCTTTTTTATATGCATTCTTATATTACTGTCAATCTTCGGAACAAATAATATTTGATCAATCCTTCGTTTTGCGAGAATTATGTGCCTCACAATAGCCGCGAACATTTGTCATATCACATACTTTTTATTTTACATGCAATGTTCTAATGATTGTAATTACATACCTATTTACGTATATTATTATGTATTGTATTTATTTTCTACAGTCAGACCTCTATTTAACGAAGTCGCTAAATCCCGAAAAAAAATTCGTTATATGGAAAATTCGTTAAATGGAAATTCACCTTTTAAAATACTTTAAGCTACACAAAACAGACTTTAAATTCATAAAGACTAAATATTATTAAAAAAGTAATTATTCACATCTTTATTTTGTAAATCAATATCTGTTTTATATATTATACCCATCAAAAGAAATCTGCAAGGAAAACCAGAAAAAAACAAAACATTGTCTGGGAATACACTGTATTTTCAATTAAAAAAATAATTTTATATTAAAATTAATGAATTTTAGCATTTTATCATAAGAAGGCTTGCTGATTTCTGCATCATGATCATTTCCATCTTCATCGCAATTCATTGCTGTATTGTTTCTATTTTTCACACTGTCCATTTCAAAACTGCCTCATCCACATCTTCATAGACACTTGCTTTTAAACGTTTTGAACAAGAATACGATGAATCATAATTTTGTATCTTATCACGATTTTTTTTTATTATGGTTGATAAGCTGTTTGGAGGAATACCAAATTTTAAAGCAATATCCTTTTTTTCCACGCCTTTATCCACCTCATGAAGAATTAATTTTTTTTTTCTTTGATGCTCAAGCAGTTTCGCTTTGACATTTTCCAGCTTCAAAGTCATTGATCACCATAAAATGTGTTAAAAGAAAGAATAAGTTTGAAATGTTCAAAATATTTTGAGAAATAGGGAGAAAAAAATATTGGATCACAAGAAAAAGTACGTTAAATAAAGAATGCACTTCGCTATTTGGAGGTTATTTTACGAAGAAATTCGCAAAATGTTCTTGGTTCCAAGAAAAAGTTCGGAAAATAGAGAAATTCGCAAAATAGAGGTTCGTTAAATAGAGGTCCGACTGTATTTCCAAAATGTTTCAAGAGCATCACCAGATCCCTCATAGGAATTTTCATTGCCTTCCTGAACATGATACTTGACAAGTTAGAAAGTTCTGGAACTTAGTCTAGGAATGTATTTTTGTTTTCAAATAGGCATGCCAAACTGTTCGTAATGGCAAAATAAGCAAAATTACTTGACCTTGTTTTGCATCCTCTGTACCGAATTCAGATCTTTAAAGGCGCCTGATCATTTTTCCCCGAGCAGTCAGAGTAATAGACTACGAGTTTCATTTTCTCTTTTCGATCGTACAGACTCTAAATTATTTCTTCTATCATTATAAAAAAATATGTTCATGCTTCGTTATTTGCAAAGGCAATCTGATCCGGTAGTTTCACCAGTAAATAGCTTACTGGATGTTAAGGTGTCCTCTTTTTTACAATAAAAAGAAGGACATAAATAAATTGAAGGAAAAATATTGTAAATAAAGCAGAGATTTTTTTCATTTCAACAATAATTCAGAATGCAGTATTCTATTATAAACGCATAATAATATTTGTAACATTTCACATCGTAATTATGCTGACACGCCTATTAATTATTATTTAAATGAGTACTTTTCCATTGAATTAAAATTTTTTGTCATTGCTTCATCTTCACACAATATATTGGAAATATCTGATCAGGAAATATCCTTCATTCTCCATATCTATTAGATTGCAAAAAATGCAACTACATCATTTTTCGGCTTTACCAGTACTTTTAAATAATTTAAATTTTCGCCACCAAAGTTTCTCTCCTATCTAGTGACATCTTTGGCAAGTTTTAAATTATCAACGGTAATTTTTAATTTTCTTAAATATCTTAATTTTTCATATTTATTTTTCTAGTAATCAACTTAATCATTAATTGCTTTAACTTTTTATGTAAATTCTGTGGTGCACCTGCAGGGCACGAGGGCCGTGCAGGTGCACCACTTTTTTCACGTTCAGACAAGCCAATCTCAAAAATTACACAAAGGAATCTCTCCCAGCCAGGTGACGCTAAAAACCAGTTCACTCACAAAAACTTCCGCCGTTCAAAATGGCGAGCCTATAGTTCCATCACATAAAGTAATTTTTAATTTCATAAACATTGAAACATTAAAAGAAATTACATAAAAAGTTAAAGCAATTAATAAATAAGTTGATTACTAGAAAAATAAATATAAAAATTTAAGATATTTAATAAAACTGTAAAAATTATTGTTGATAATTTAAAAGTTGCCAAAGATGTCACAAGATAGGAGAGGAACTTTGGTGGCGAAAATTTAAATTATTTAAAAGTACTGGTAAAGCCGAAAAATGATGTAGTTGCATTTTTTGCAATCTAACAATATCGAATACGGAGATTTACAGATTAGTCTTCATATATCGAAAAGAAGGACATGTAAGAGAGCACTTTTCGAGGGAGGACAGAACTTACAAAAGGACTACCCTCCCTAAAGGAGACGATTGGTCACCATACTGATGATCAAGTGAATGAAGCTACTTCCTGACGAGCCATCTACAGTCTTTGGCATTTGAATGTTTGTGAATCAGCTTTGCGTTTCTTTCTTTCGTCGATGTTTCATTTTCTTATTTCGGTGTAGCTTCTGAATCACTCATATTGACTAAACTTACAAAAACTGTCACTAAACCAAAGAACAAACTGCAACAGCTTGCACAGCAATAGAAACACAAGAGCTTATTAATGGTTCTTAAGTTATATGAAAAATTGAGACCGAAAGAATGCTCTGCGTATGTGCAGAGTCAGGCATGCACGAGCTCATCCTGGATGACGAATGGGAAAACAGTACAAGAGCTGGATGGGTAATGTTCTTCCACACATTCAGATTTAACCCTCCAATAGTTGCGGGCATGTAAACGATACTTATAATGTGCATCGTTGCACTTACAATGTTCTTCTGGAAATTTAAGTGCAATTTTTATTTATATAAACTTTGTTTAGAATTAACATAAAATACAGATTACATAAATAAAAGTTGCATTTTTTTAACATTGGAAAGGTTTATGGAGCTGCTAGCCCCCACAGGGTGCTTATCTCCAGCCTGGCTGCAACTGTGGTAACATGGCTTTAAGTAACCTTTCATCAATTGATGTGATTCGTGGGTGAAGGCAGGCAAGGATCTGAGTCAAGAAGGCGGAGCAGCTCTTATGTAGGATGAGTTGTTATCCAATGGCAGCGAGGCTGAAGAGCCGTGGGTGGAGCATGGCTGGTGCATGGCTTTATCTTTTGAAACAATGTGATAAAAATATATAATACGATGCACGATATAAGTATGTCCTACATACGCTCGGCTACTGGAGGGTTAAAACAGCCTGGAACCAATGAAGGGAAGCTGGTACAGTATTGCTCTTACATTCAATGCTTAAATCTATATCTTTTGAACAGATTCATAGAAAAAATGCGGAATTTTTAAACTTGTATTTTCTCATGGATTCAATTATTTTCTAATTTTTATTCTTAACATCATAATTATTATGGAATAATTATAATTTAAAACAATTTTTAGAAGCATCGTAGAATCTTGAAATCAAAAATGTAATTAAATTCATCGATTTATTGAAGATAAATTCTGAAAATACTATAATCATGTACTGTCATCAGAAACACACAGCTGTGTAAAATTTAAAAATCCTAGCCCATCAGAAAATCAGTGGAGAATCGATGGCAAAATTCTATCCTTTACGACAGAAAATAAGCCAAGTTGAAAAAAGCGTGCAATGATACTTCCAGGTGCTTTATTTCACCTCCTAACAACTGTAGGAAATTTCTACACTTATAAATAGAACGATAAAAACTTTCGACGCATGCAACAATAACAAATACTTGCACGTGATCAACGAATTTTAAATTATGTTTCGATTCTATATCTAAATATTCTCACTTTACAAGAAAGCACTCTACTTTATTTAACCTTCCAGCGGGCGCGCTAAAATGTTTTACACGAGCGGGCGCGTGTCGTACTTTTTACGAAACCAAGTTTCGTAATTTTTACACTTTCAGTTGTAAGTTACATCATTATAGTAATAAGAGACACATCAAAAAATCAAATCTTTTCACGAAGAGTGAAAATTAATTTTTACATTATTTTCAACATCTAAAATTATACTAAAATCAGAGAAAGCAATGAGATTTAATACTATTATTTTTTAAATAGGTATTAAGCAATATATAATAATAAATAGTACTAAGATTGTACAAAAAAGACTTTCTTCTTAATTTCTTATCATTATCCTTGCATTCGAAACATTGAACTTTTGCCAGAGAGTGACGCTTACAAGTATACTATATATTGCACCTACTGTATTTCATGGATTTTGATGATCGTTTTATTTCTTTCAAACACAAACCACAAGCTCTTTTTCTCAATGTTGGTTGCTGTTCACTTGCTTTTTCAGGTTGTGATGCATAATTTAGATTTAAATACATGGTAATGTCATATGGCGATGAACAAATTTTTTGGGCTCGAGTAGTGAGGTGTTTTCATAAGACTGAGGTTCTCCAAGAAAATTCTTCGGCTTGGTAGATTATTGGCAGGTTTATTACATATTAAATATTTTTGACAATGTAAAATGAAATATTAAATCGCTGTAATGCGCACTGTATAGATCAAACTGAAACGTTAAGACGTGAATTTTTTTTCAAATTACACGAGCGGGCACGGGTCGTAATTTTTACGATCGAGCATAAAACAGTATGAAATCACCTTGAAATTCGTAAAAACCCATTTAATCCTGAAGAGGAAGGTTGTATGAAGGAATAACAATGACCTTCAGACAATTTTGACTCCTAATGTGAGAACAGGGCATGAAAAATCCCGTTTGCCGTAAAATTTGAGCTGGCGCGCCCGCTGGAAGGTTAATCAGACCTGTGTAATGATTGTTACAAGTAGCGCGATCTTGCAACGAATTTGAGAAAGGTTTGATTACAAAATTCCATAATTTCTATAATAATGAATTCTAAATTAAAGACCAAAAAGTGGAAAGTGAATAAAATAAAAGTTCGCTTTTTATTACGCTGCTAAATCTGGGCTTTTAAAAACTGCTATTATTAAATTTAGTTTGAATAGATTTTTCATAAATCTGTGATGTCTTACTTGTGCGACTACGTTTTGTTTTCTTCCACACAAAACAGTTCTTTGAGAAATATTAAATCTTTTTTCCCGGAGAATGGCTGTAATTATTTCGTTGCATCGAAATATTGTTACATCTGCCCAATGAAAATACCAAAATATCTCTTCCAACATCGACATTTGTAACAATGAACTGTGACTTAGTTTCAAGATATGTGTATTTTTTGAAAATTGGAAGTACTTCAAAGACATTCTGCACTGTCTAAAGTTCTAAGTATGTGCATCTGACTACTCTATTTAAATTCAGGTACAAAGAAATAAAAAAAACATAGAATTTTAAAAAAACGTTTTCCTTTATACAAATTCTACTTGACTGCTTTAAAACAATTGTTTTCATGGTTGCCAATAAAAGCATATTGACAAGAAAGGAAGTGTTTTTTTTCTTCTCATTTGCAAATGCAAAAAGTTTTCCTTTTGTTTTTTTTTCATAAGTATCGTTCCCTGTACAATATTTTATTTCCATGAGTCAAGTTTGTAAAATGAATTTTTTTACATCTATGCTCTCAATGTTAATAAATTATTTTAATATTTTTAGACCTTAAATACAGTTAGATATTATTTATTTATCTTTATTAGTCCAATGAGTTTGAAATAGTTATCTTAGATACTTCCTAATAACAAGTTATTTTATATACCATATGAAATACCTTGCAGGTACGCGTGCAGAAGCAAAGAAAGTGACAATACTGTTCCAAGCAATGTATCAAACAGTAGATGGTTAAAACCATACGACTTGTTGGTAAAGATAACATGAGGAAAGAAGTGGTAATTATTGCCAAGTAAATTTAGTTGTAATTACTTAAAGTAAATTTAAATTATCTGAAATTGCATGAACTCCTAAAAATCTTTTTTCATCAACACATTTTACAACCTTTTATCTAAAAAGAACAATTTAAAGAGAAAAGTGGTTTGAAACATGCTCATATTAACTATTCAAAGTTGAAACCATAATAATTATGTATTTTTAGCTTTTTAAAATTGATAAGATATGTTTACTCATGCTATGTTGCTCAGAAACCTTTTCCACATGTATACAGACTCTCTCCAATTACAATTTAGTCGAAAAAAGGTACAGCATTTTTCTCTGGGTAGTCACATATGTTTTTTTAAAACTCAGAAAATGTGAGTAATCGAAAGATGAAATAGCCCATTTCTCAACCTTTTATCTAAAAAGGAAATATTAAGGAGCCATTTATTCATTTGCCTAATCGAAACTGCAAGACTGAACTTTTTTTTGTTCAAACTATTTAACTTAAAAAAATTGCTGTCTCAGACTTTCAGCTAGTGTAAACAAACCGAACTTGTGAACTGTTGCCAAACGACGATTAAGAAATACGACCCTTTTTTCGTCGCCACATAAGATAATTATATATATAGATTCTTACAAGACATCAACAAACAGAAAGTATTTCAGTCGTCAAAACATTACACCTCAGTACACTGATAAACATTGACGTATCGGTCCTGCCTGAATTCGGAACAGCAATTTTTCGGAATTTGTCAGTCTCTGAACAAGAAAACTGGGAAATACAACGATCTTGACAGATAAAATTTGGTTTCGGGTCTTGACAAAAATCTCTCAATTTTTCGACGAAGTCTATAAACATAAAGACTCTCCGTGTGTCCGTCAGTGTGCTTGTACAGACGATAACACGAAATTGCAAAGTAGTATTATATGCGGTATTGTCACTAATACTCAGTATTGTCACTTACACATGCTATTGTCACTAATACCTTGTTTCGTCAATAATACGTGGTATAGAAACTATTAAGTGGAATAGTCACTAATATTTGGTATTGTCACTAATACGTGGTATTGTCACTAATACTCGGTATTGTGACTTACACGTGGTATTGTCACTTACACGTGCTATTGCCACTAATACCTTGTTTTGTCGATAATACGTGGTATAGAAACTATTAAGTGGAATAGTCACTAATACTTGGTATTGTCAGTAATACGTGATAGTGTCACTTATACGTGGCATAGTCACTAATACTTGGTATTGTCACTAATACGTGGTATTGTCACTAATACGTGGTATTGTCACTAATATGTGGTATTGTCACTATGATTATAGATTTGTATCAAATTTTGGTTCCAGTCGGATGAAAGGAAAATCTCCAAACTGCATACTCGGTTTTTCACTTTACTACGGAACATAAAATGTGCCGTGTTGTGTTCGTATACGAGAGAGTCGAGGAGAGAACATTCCCTCTGGTTTCAGATATTTTCAACATTATTTATTCTTTACTTTGCGCTGGAGTTCGAGAATTTTTGCCAAGATTTTGCCTCTGTGTCAAAGTGTAAGGGAGTGATAGGCTTAAGGTGTGGGAAAAAAAGAAAAGGAAAACGGAAGCTTTATTCCACAGTGTAGTTTTTCACTCATTAATATTTTATGCTTTATTTGTCGAACTACATAATACTTCATATTTTTCTTCAGAACTTTATAGCACTTTCCATCTCAAATTAGGGTCAAATAAGGTATAAATGTAGTATATGAATTAACCCTTTTCACTCGGAAAAGCAATTAGATGCATAATTATTCACAGAATAACAGTGGTCATTTTATTGTGTAGAGAACTAAAACATATGATCAAATTAACTGCCACTTGTTACAACTTATGAGGGTTTTTTTAACTATCGGAGTCAAAAAGCGGCAATGATGCACAGTTTAGAATGATGCTTAAAAAGCGACATCCGAGTACAAAGGGTTAATATCAGTATTTTTTTTTCAATTCTGCGTGACTAAAATTTGAGGTCGAAAGTGCTATAAAGAAGAGAAATATGCAGTATTATATAGCTCGACCATTAAAGCATAAAATATTAATGAACGAAAAACTACAGTGTGGAATAAAAAAATTATAACGAACCTGTTTTTAATTTCTTTTTTAACAAATATCACATGCTATATACTTGATAAAGGCAAAACCAAGCAATCAGAAAGATGAAGAAATACTGGAATCCTCCCAAATTCATTTCTTTTCGCTGGATTAAAACAACCCTTAATCAATCTTCGTCTGTTGACAGTATTTTTTTAGCTCTAACATGACACTGCTTTACATTGAATTTTGTTAACTTTGCTATCCTTTTGCATTCTGCATATGTTTGTGTATTGATTACCCAAAATTATTCTGGATTATTTCTACTACGCGCACACAGTCCTGATTTTACTTTTATTTTCAGTGCTGAAAAATCTTTATTCAAAGCACACCTTAATCTTTAACTATGCGTTCAGCTTGATAAATTTCACTTCAGTCCACCGCTTTATGTCCGTCACGAAGAGTATTTCCCATGTAAAAAAATTGATACAGGCCATCCATGCGTTCCAATACGAAATCCTATTTCTGAAAAATTCATATCCTCAGCCTTCTTGGTGTAAATTAAGCATTTATAAAAATTTGAGTGTTCATTCGACTTATTCAAGCTCTATCCAACAAATAATAAAATTAAACTATCCAAATCTGCGTCAGGCAGTAATTTAAAATATTGCCAAAAGTTTTAAATGCAATTGAAATATATGCAGTCGAAAAATTTAAAGCTAAGAAAACGAGGAAATATAAAACAGAGATAATATTTTGACGGCCTAAAATCACAAAATCATATTAATCAGTGCGAATCGGCATTAATAAGTGCTTAATTTCAATGTGCAAACATTTCTGAAATTAATATTATCCTTTTTTAACACGATTGTTTTTTCTTAAATTATAACAAGCGATTGTTTTATAAAAGAAGAAGAAGCATGTCAACCTTTTGTCTCGCACTGTATATTCTCAGAATAGGGGGAAAGACATTTTTTACCCACTATTCGCCTTATGATGAATAAAAATTGATATCATGCATCTTTCAGAAGAACGTATAAACTGTAAAATTACTATTACAATAATATCTATCATAAAAATTAATTCGTACTAAATAATTTTTTCATAACAGATGCTGTTGAATATTTATTAAGTTACAATTAAATTTATAATGTGTTTCGTTGCCATAATACGCGCATATTTTAACATTAAAGATTGAAACCATATTTTGAAAAGTATTCTTGAAAACTATACATTACCTCATTCGAATGCCTAAACTTTCATCGATATTTATAATAAAATTAATTTATATCAACAGATTACATAAACAAGCCGCATTTTTAGAATAACACTGCGCTGCATGAAAATCGGCCCCGACACCATTCCTGCAAATTCTTATGTAAAATGACCCCCTGAATCCGAATATGGCCCCCATTTTGTCCCATCACCCACCGTTTCCTCGGGACGCCCCCCCCCTCTATTTTTATCCCTGTCCGGTAATTTTATGGCCATTAATTTGATTTGGAGGGTGAAAACGATTATTTTAACCGTTAAATGTCTTCTGAGGGGCTACAGAGGTGAGAAGTTCTAAAATATGAACATTTGTAACAAGGTGGGGGGATTTGGGAGGGATTTTCCCCCTTAAATTTAAAAAAAATCAATAAAAATGACCGGTTTTTCTGGTTTGTTTTCGCAATTTTTTTCACTTATTTTCTACATATTCCAGCTTCCAGCCCCTCCCCCCCTTTTCCTCAACCAAACACCCCATATAATAAAAATATATAGCAACAATTTTGGCTAAAAACGGGTAAGGGGGAGAGGTCCCGAAGCCCTCACAAGAAAGTTTGGAAGATTCACTGTACAACGTTGCCGCTCTTTATTTTTATCACTGTTATGCAATTTTACGGCTATGAATTTGATTTGGAGGGGGGAAAAGATTATTTTAACACTTAAATTTAAAAATAAAAATATAATATATAATAAATAAAATTAATGTATAAAAATAAAGTTTGGAAGTTCCACTGTACAACGTTTTCGCTTTTGCACATCAAACTCGGATTAAGCAAACAGTTCGTGAAAGCAATGGATAAGACAGGTGATGGATTTAACTTTTTGAAAACTAAATTTCCTCGTCTTAGTGAGTCTAAAATCAAGGATGGAATTTTCGTGGGCCACCAGATTAGACAACTTTTTAAAGATTCAACGTACTATATTATAAATTACATTTATTATATTTTATATTATATTATCTATTATTATTATTATTTATTATATATTATATTTTTATTTTTAAATTTCTTGTGTTAAAATAATCCTTTACCCCCTCCAAATCAAATTCATGGCCATAAAATTACATAACAGTGATAAAAATAAAGAGCGGCAACGTTGTACAGTGAATCTTCCAAACTTTCTTGTGAGGGCTTCGGGACCTCTCCCCCTTACCTGTTTTCAGCCAAAATTGTTGCAATATATTTTTATTATGTGGGATGTTTGGGTGAGGAAAAGGGGTGGCTGGAAGCTGGAATATGTATAAAATAAGTGAAAAAATTGCGAAAATAAACCAGAAAAACCGGAAATTTCTATTGATTTTTTTAAAATTTAAGGGGACATATCCCTCCCAAATCCCCCCCTTGCTACAAATGTTCATATTTTAGAACTTTTCACCTCTGTAGCCCCTCAGAAGATATTTAACGGTTAAAATAGTTGTTTCCCCCTCCAAATCAAATCCATGGCCTTAAAATTACCGGACAGTGATAAAAATGGGGGGGGGGCGTCCCGAGAAAACGGTGGATGATGGGGCAAAATGGGGGTCATATTCGGATTCAGTGGGTCATTTTACATAAGAATTTGCAGGAATGGTGTCGGGGCTCGAAAAAAAAAAATTTTTTTGCGGCTCAGTGTAATTATTGTTGAAAATATAATTGCATTTAAATTAAAATTCAATACATCGCATGTCAACACGGAAAAAGCATTTAATTGGAAAAGCTCATCTAAAGCATTTAAAGAAAAAAAAGACATAAAAAGGCAAAAAAATATAAAAATCATATAATGTAAGCAAACATCACACCAGGGATGAATGCATTTACACGGAGCGCCTGGACTTGGGGTCCTTGATCTCCGATGCCAAAAAATTACTTACCAGTGGACCTTGCTAAAAGATTCATTTAAACATAAATTGCATATAACAAACGGGGGGATTGAAGCAAACATATTTCCTCAATGCTGTATTCTTTTAAGACATTAAATTAGTTTTTCAAACAGATAAAAAACTATATTATTGGAATTAAATACGACACAAAAAACCCGAATTTATAGCATTTTGAAATCTTTTCCTTTTCCCTTCTTCTCATATACTTTTTTAGTTTCTTTTGATACGATATGTAAAAAGGTTTAAAAAATACTTAACAATGTTGCCAATTCATGATAAGCAATAATAAAGCACATAAAAAAGTCCTACGACACAAAGGATTAAAAATTAAATTTCATTCTCAGAATCTAACTTACTCTCTGTTTTGGGATTTTTAACATCGAAAATAGAAAGAAATTTTTCATGTTGTATGTTGTGTCATTATGTCGGTAACTTTTCTTCTAAAAGCGATTCTTTTTTTTTTTTTTTTGCTTTAAAATATCATTGAAACACCACACAGAGCTCCAGTTTCAGATTCAATTACGCCAAAATCATTTTTAAGAACATTCTTAAGGCTATTTATTACGAATCCTAACGCAAAACAAAAGTGAAATTGAATCAGATTTAACCACTTAAAAATATAAAAAAAAGTAGTAACAGTCAAAACCATTATTTATTGAAGAAAAACATTTATACTGCCAAGTAGTTCATATTTATAAAACGTGATTTCTTTCCTATTCCTCTCATGCAAAATCAGTTCTATTTTTACTTTCTCGTATACGAAGTATACAAAGAGAAGATTGATTGTAGAGATACATTGATTGAAGAAATACATTGTAGTCGTCAAAAAATTCGAACTCGAGATTTTGACGAATCTCCACGTTTTAGACCTCCCTGAGTCCGAAAATGGAGTCCAATTTTGGAATTATGTCTGTCTGTGAACACGATAAATTGAACACTATTAGAGCTACGGGGATGAAAACATAATTTGTAGGTTTCTATTAAATTTTGGACAAAATTCGTCAACGGGAAGTCTGTCTGTCTGTATGTCCGCGGTCATGCGAACACTATAACTCAAAAAGTGGAATAGCTAGATGGATAAAATTTGGTACACAGTTTTATCATCATGAATGTAGGTCCGTATAAAATTTTGGGCCAAATCCGTCAAAAAGATGTTCAAATTTCATATTCAAAATGCACATTGCGACTGTGTGTGGGCGAGCGTTTCGCTTATTTTATTTAAGTTAGTATGGTTGGCGTTAGACCTTCGCGGTCTACGAAAGAAATTGTAGCGAGCAGCAAACACGCTCTTCGGAAATTATGACACCCACCTAAAACGAAACTTTGTTCTGACATTCTCCAGATGGAAAGTATGGTGTAATCTTGAGTGATATCTGTATTAAGATTTCGTACTCAAGAACGTTAAATAAAGTTGTGGTACCTCAGCGCAACTAAAAATTGAGAACATACACAATTTTTTTTGCAAAATATTAAGTTTTTGGGAATTCATGAATTTTATATGTTTCATTGTAAATCACCATTCATAATTTTTTTCTCAAAATAACCAGGCTTTGTGTAAATATCCCAAGAATATTTACCTACCCACTGGGTATTTACCGACCCCACATTACTGGTCGTACGAAAGACAATTTCGGGGAGGCCACTCCCGCTGGTTACCGCCTCGCATAGAACGACGTGCCCGAATCGTGCATCGAATTACAGAATTTTTGATATTTAAATCGGTAATTAATTCAAAGCAGCAATTAATTTAAAAGATAAAATTCATTGGGCACGCTTAAGTATAAGGTGATTCAAAAGTTGAAAAATTGAAAAAGTATAAAGATAAAATGTTGCCGTATGCACAGAACGAATCTGAAAGAATCCGGATTTCTTACGACGAAAGTGAAAAAGGAATGCTTCAATAGTTTTGTTTTCGAACAAAAAAGTCTGGTATGGCTTGACTACTGATTTCTTAACTTTATTTTTCTTTCCTCGCAAGTCACAGAGACATGTTATAAAACAAGTGCTGTCGCTGGTGAACACCATGCAGCATTGTTACAGAACAACGCAATTCCAGAACTGTAGAAGAACAGGCACCTTTATGCAAGATGAAACACTACCTCGTAACGCTCTGCATGTGCAACGCCGTGACCTTTGAAGGTCCCGACTATGCTCAACCTTTAGGGAGGATCATGATCCTTTTCACACGCATGCCCTTCCATGGTCGCTTTCCAGATACACCTTTCGTGTTTTGGTTGAGGTCATTTTCAAAGTCAAACGTGTGCAAAGGCATTAGGGTGCCTCAAAAAAGACTTAAAAAAAAACTTGCTCCTCAGGGTTTTCCCCATTCCTTTTGGTCCTAATAGAAAGTATGTGAAGCCCTCTAAATTAACTGTAGGGTTTGACTGTAAAGCCTTGAAATTTGAATAAAAGCTCCTAAATGTCATATTTTTAGAACTTTAAAAAAAAGTTAATAAGTGTCAATACGTGTTCCTTAAAGCTGTGGACGGAGTTGTGCCGTTTAAACTATCTCTTACACAAATAAAGAACTTTTCAAACATTCCTTTTTATGAAAACCTCATCTTCATTTTTCTTTTTTCGTTTTCGAATTATTAATTGTTAAATTTTTTCCCGACTTCCACTCGGATCATCTTGTATCTCGGCGTTGTCCTTTACTCTCATATATGGATTAATATAACAACAAATGCTCCGAATATAATGTCCTCTAATTAAGAAGTTAAATGAGTTTGTAGGTGAAAGGGGTTAATTAACTCCAACAAATCATCTTTACATGAATAATAATTTGCCTGACCACTCAAAACTGAGTCCTTCATTACAGCTAGAGCAAATTCATTCTCGTCGCACATTCATAGTTATGGATTCATCCATTTATTTCAATGCGATCTGATGTCAACTCAGTGTCAACTCTCCGCTCATTACGGGCTCCTAATGGGCCGGCATAGATGACATTCAAATGGCCCGGCATAGATCCCATTCAAATGGCCCGGCATAGATCCCATTCAAATGGTCAGCTCGGAACTACCGCATTTCCCCTCGAAGATGGGAGGTTTCTGCTTGGGGTGTTGCATAATACAAAAGATAGCTCATTTATAAAAGAAAAATGGGTATAACTAAGGATAGTTTCAATTAGTTTATTCCTACTTTTATTTCGCTTTTTACCCCTACTAAAAGTACTATATATTTTGTAAAATAACTTTAATGATAACAGTTTTCAACATACTTTTGTTGAAGCATAAAAAATAGCATTTCTTTTATTAATCATGTCCTCTTTCTAAGTCTTGAATTCATTATTCATTATTTTAAATGTTATGAAGTATGGAAATGACTTTTCTCTCGAATTCGCTATCAGATTGCACCTCTGGTACCGAATTAAATTTGAGTTAATATCTATTGATGAATTGGCTCTTAAATTCTGAAAGTAAAAATAAATAATGCAATGTTATCAAAGCGTCACAAGTGTAAAGAAATTTTGATCTCTAACATGTCAAGAAGCGGGTGAAAGATTGATTGAAAAATTTTATCTTCGCAAACATGAAGTAAGTTAGGTAAAATAAAAGTGTTTAAAAATTGTTTTTTCGTATGCAGGAAAGATCATAAGCGTGGAGATTTATCAAAATTTCGAGGTTGAATATTTTGCCGTTAATATGCTTCGTATCTATAATATTCTTCATATAGGAGAAAGTAAAAATGGGAGCTTCGGCAGGAGTTGGCTTCTTCCTCTTTATTAATTTTCTTCCCTTCGGCTACTTAGTCACGTTCTAAGGAAGATTCAGCAGCGTTAGTTATAAACAAAGTAGTCAAAAGAAGACATCATCACTAGACAATGTGAAATTCTTGCTTCGGGTGATTGATCACTTGGAGGACCTTAATGAAACTCGCAGAAGTTTATTAAAACTGTTTATTCGATGTTTTTGCTTTCGGCTAACTTTCATTAAGCGTGAATCTCGTCTTTTGTATTGAAGGAGAGGAGATCCAATGATCAATTCGACAGCGGGAAAGCCAAGATAATGGACGTGCTTCGATGTCCATTACTTTGCTTCCTTCCTTCAGAAAATTTACTTTCTAAAAGAATTTCCGTCTTTTAGAAAATAAATTATGATTTTGGGAAAATAAAAATAAACATTTCCTAATCATAAAAATCTGCTGCCGTTCTTCGGAAAATAAAATTATAAGACGTCATTTTTTTCTGTTTATCTTGTCTTCAAATATTTTCTTAAGTCATTAACTTCGTTCCAATTTTGACATAAATATAAATAACAACTTAGAAAATAATAATATATGACGAAATTTGTTTCTTAATAGCTAAACTTTTAATGTTTGAAGGAAAAAATGTTTTATTGATTATGGTGGCGCGATTACTAAACTTACCTAACAAAATATTCCTAGTTTATCAAATATTAAATCTATAGCATCAGTCTGATCGACAGTAACTCAAAGAAAAGATCGGAAGGATATTGTTCATAAGAGATACATGTTATTTTGAATCTGTGAATTTGCTTTCCTGCCATGTTTGTCTTATGGTAGGAAAGAAGGATTTACAGAGTTTCGTAATGGAATGGAAATCAATGATCCCTGGACTTGGCGACAATCTTTGCGGCCATTTGGTGACTTGACGACTTTGTCGACAAACTGAAGGTTCTTGAAAATACTATAATTAGGGCACTATCTCTATTAGGAACGGAGATATAGATACCTTTCTAGAGAATTCCATGTGACGTCACGCTCTAAGTGAAAGTTGTGGATACCTGGCTATATATAGAGGTGCTGAAACAAGTGAATGTCTTTGGAATCAATCCCTTTGGAGTTCTGTACTTCGTGATAGATTTGGTCTAAACTATTATACAGCCTAACCGTCCTATTAGTCATATTTAGTTAAATATTCTTAAAACGTTGACGTTTTAAACAAAAACGGTCCACTCTTCAGAATTAAAATTGACTGATTTATGGAACTAAAATTTCGAAATTTTAATCCAATCAGCGGCCTCTTTGAGAAAGCACTGCGCGTTAATTGGAAGAGCTCCCTCTAGGCGGCCATTGAAATGGTGTAAAATCGTCAAAAACAGCTATATACAAAGCTTCATAATTCAGTCGGCTTTAGTAAGAGAAGAGTGATTGTTTTGTTTAAAATGTTAGTTTGTTAAGAATATTTTGCCGAGTATGGTTAATGGGATTGGGGCTGTACAAAATTCTCAATTCTCGCAGTTTATGTGCTCAAAAAGTATGAAGTATATTTATTTTCTTGTCATTTAAAGCACTTTTCTAATTAGAAGTATATGTCTATCTTTGACGGTTTCGAAGTTAGCCATCAGGTCATGTTCAGAATGAACACCTTGTATATTTAATTAAAAGTTGAATTCCCTCTTATTACTTAATATTTGTTTATGTATGTATTATTATTTTTTTATATACCGTTACTTTTTTAAGAGTCACTTTCACTGATCCAATAAATCAACTGGTACAAATTTGCTTTTCAAAAAATGAAAGAAAAAAACTATGTGAAAATGTTACATTTATTTTACGCGCAATATTTGACTATTAATGAGAACGAGTAACAATATTTTTTTCGCGTTATACGAGAGTCCGATGCAGTTGATGTATTAATCAGAGGACCCAAGAGTAAAGAGAATTGCAGTAAAAAGAAAAGCACTGCAATCTGAAAAAAGGAAAGAACTATTCTTTTTGTTAAACCAGTGATATTTACCTTCTAAACTCTCTTTCATAATTCCAAACATAAAATAAACATTGCTCTTTCGCAATTTATTGTCAAGATAAATTATTTCCACTCCATAGAGCACTACTATCACTATCCCTACGGGCGGCGCAAACGTATTTTTACGTTTTTCATGTTCAGTTCAAAAGCAGATAGCTCGTATTACAAATACACAATAAATACAAATATAAATAGTAAATAAAATGTAAATAGTGTTATAAAGCTATAAAGTCGTTTCCCTGAGATCCTTGTCTTGGAGACAAACTTGGCAATAAGTTTGGCGACCATTTTGGCGACAAAAGGAATTTTCTAGAAGGACTTCGAACTTTCAACCTATTTCTACTGGCGCCATGAACTTCCTGGAGATTACGTCACCTCCTACGTATTGAAGTCACTTCCTGTTGAAAAAGTATAAAAGCAAACTCTCAAGCCAAGAAGTTGAATTGGATTTTGATCAGCAAGCAAGCTGGTGAGCTAACAAGAAGCCTTTGAGCGCTGTGAATCTCTATTGTGAATTTTTACAAGTACTGTTTTAATACTTGTGCTACGTTACTTATCTTACAATATTTGTAAAATAAAGAGCTTAATTTGTTTTTAATCCTGCTTATTGGACTGCATTCACGTACACTCACAAGACGATTGTGTCACAATATGTATATTTTCTTTAAAAAATCGTGGATAAAGTATTCTAAAAATTTCAGAGATATAATTAAATGCAAAAAAGAGTGGTTCATTCGCTTTAAAAGCTAAGTTTTCTAACCTGACAGCTAAAAGTTCAAAATAATTGGCCTCTCAGAGGGCTAGAGCAAAAATTTTTCGTTCTTCAGGCTGAAAGTTGGAAAACTTCTGAACTCACACACGAAATTAGACCGACCAATGGATTCAAGGATTTCATGCATCAAAAATAGATGTCTGTAATTTTTTCGTCTGCGGATTCAAGGATTTTATGCATCAAAAATAGATGTCTGTAATTTTTTCGTCTGTGGATTCAAGGATTTTATGCATCAAAAATAGATGTCTGTAATTTTTTCGTCTGCGGATTCAAGGATTTCATGCATCAAAAATAGATGTCTGTAATTTTTTTCGTCTCAGAATTCCTGGCGTTTCTGAGAAAAATTTTGAACTGTCGCTTGATTAGAAAAGAAAAATAATATTTACCTTGGGATTATTTTCAATGTCGGTAACTACTAACAAAACAAAATCTTTTCTACTTCTTCCAATCATACTTAAAATTTTCAGAACGCCGCAAATGTTTTGCGATTTCTTCAACATTGATACACATGAAACTTTAGTCGAGAGTTGTCGAAAACTTCAGTTATTATTTCAAATACGAAAGAAATTTATATTTATTTTAATTAAGAGTTTTTCATTTATTTATTCTCAATTATCACAAAAATTTGTACTTATTTTCGTTAAACGTTTTTTATTTGTTCTTATTTTATTTTATTGTTCATTTTTTAAAAGAAAAATTCGTCGAACCTCTTTTACATACATGTTAAATTTAAATAACTAATTAGTATTTCGTTGTATCGTACTTTTTGAAGAATCAAAAAAATTTTAAAAACTTAAGGTTATCGGACTGTGTTTGGAGACATTTTTTTGAAAAATGACTTATATATATTTTTTAATGTTATTTTTCAACTGCATATGTTTTAAAACTATGAAAATATTGTAAAATTAGGCTTTCAAAATAATATTTTTTTAAAAAAAACGAGAAATTTGAAGAAAAATGACTAAAATATTTGCCTTACGCTAACAGCCGTAGACAAAATCATATTCTAAATATACATAAATCCTTGTAGGAGTATATTTTTATGACAGTTATGTGTGTTATGCTCTAAAATATTTCTTGTACTTCAAAATAGTTTTGAGATATAGCTGAACATAGTTACTAAACTGGTAATTTTTAATAAAAAATGCTTTTCGTTTATATTTAGGCACTTAAAAATAATACTTGGTTTTAAAATTGGCCTTAGTTTTTAGAGGAAAACATCAAGCATATTACAGAAAACAATCTCAGAAAATTTCATATCAATACTTGAATAACCTTTTGAGAAATCAGTGTTACGGTCGACAGTTTTCCTCCAAAATATCATTTCTCAGAAAACACATTTAAAGTTTTTATGCTACCTAAAATAATGCTTATAGTTCGGTAATAAAACAGCTGTAACTCCATTTGTATTTCACGTGGAGTAAAAAGTGAGACAGTTTTAGAAAGCTGATTAAACAGGCTACAAAATTAAGTCATAATTTTTTTTTTTGATAATTTCGTCAAAAACGACGATTTTAAACCATTCGGATACCTTAAGTAGATTTATTTTATGTGGACGGTATTTACATATTTTTACTTAACTCTCCTTGTTCCATGTTTGTGAAGATTACCCTTTCTAATCGACCTTTTATCCGTTTCCTCATGTGCAAGAGGTTGAAATTTTGTAAATCTGTCTGTTCCCAATGACAATACACTGTTTCAATATTTTTTAGAATTTAGTCACATAATAGATGGATTCAATTAAACTTTATTTCCAATAGAGCAGCGCCACCTAGTAGGGAATGTGAAAAACAAATTGTTAAAAGATTCCATAATATTTATAAATTAAAAACTTAAACCTCATCAAAATAAGAAAAGGCCCCTTTTCATTATACTGTGACAATCATATTTCATCTCGCCCTCTTACCAAGAGATGGCGCCACGATAGACTTTAACTCATCCTCCTACCAAGAGATGGCACTGCAAGGACTTTTCGCTATCAGGCAGAAGGAGGATGGACAGAGTCCCTTGACTGTTAAAGCAAGAAGGGTCGCTTTTCCCTCTCACTGGGACCGGTCTGTCGAATCTCGCCATGCGTAGCGAGTTGGATAATGCAACTTGTAAGTTTAAGTCATCTTATTTAATCCAGAATTATTTTATGTGGAAAGGATGAGAAGAAGAAGTTTAATTTAATTTAAATAAGGCCCAGCTTCATTTGAACCGTCCACTCACCTCCTGTGAGATAGCCGGATAGTTCGGTTAAAATACTAATAAAAGTAGGTTTTTATAAACTGTTTTTGCTATTTTATAAATACTTACACAGAACGTCTTCTGGTGAGAAGATGTCAGAAGTCAAAATCAATGAATATCTGAGCAACGCAATAGGACCAAGTTAAAACCTCTGTTAAATAAAACAGAATGCACAAGCTCATTAAGCACCTGATAATATCACAGCTAGCGGAATTTATTTAAATACTAGCGGCCTTCGTCGACCAGCTGGTTCGCCTGGAATAAGATTTCAATTGAATCTTGCATCATTTTATATTCATGGTTCTCTTAGCTACGTAATTTTAAACTTCAGATTGTGGTAGATATTTAACCCATGTTTTATAACTGACATTGGGCCTCTTCTGTTCATTGTCTACATAAATGCTCCCAGTGGAGTCAAATAACTGACCATGTCTTGAATCTTCTAATTCCATGTGTTCTGTACTATCTTCCCTTTCTTTTTCCTCTTGCTAAATATGCATTTAATTTCAACATTAAAATGCCACAGATCATATTATGGTCAACGGCATGTTAGCTGGATTAAAACATGCTGAGAAAAGAATGAAAACATAGCAGCCATAATTATTGAGCTTACTGGATATATTTCTTAATGTAAGCAAAGCAATATCTCGGCAAGCTTGGTTTACAGATTTCACAAAAATTTTAATGAAATAAAGTATGAAAGCAAAATTCATTAGGATATTATCTCAGATTACCACAATTAAATATTTGTTTAAACAATGAAAATGGTTTGAGTTGAGTTGCAGCAATGAAAAGTTTTGTTATAAAGTATGCCAAAACATATTTTTTAAAATTTATTAAAATTCGAGTAAACATTGTACCGCAACTTATTTGATATTATTGGAAAGATAATTTTTTGCACTTTCAGATGGTGGAATAATGAGTTTTGTGCTGTAATATTTTTGGAATTTATTAAGGAAAAACACCAAAATTTCGCTTAATTTTAATTTAATTAAAATTGCAAAAAGGCTCCGAGGTGGACATTCTCACCCTCCAATGTACGTTTGTGCCAAATTTCATGGCTCTGGGTCCAGCGGTATGATCTGTAGAGCACCAACACACACACACTCCTTTATTATTAGTAGATATCGGCAATTTTATTTGTTTACCCATGAGCCCATGTGCCTTCGAAAACTTTGAAATTAGAAAACAAGTAAAAAATGAAGCATTAGTAGTCGGCAGGCAACGGAGTAGAAGTTTCGGAGTTCTGTCTTTATCATAATTACACCCTATTTAAATTTAACTATTTTTTATCGTTAAGGATAAATACAAAATTTAATTACTGTGAAGAGGGACGTTTACTCGGAAGGAGAGTTTTAATAGAATTAAAGAGGGGATTCAGAATTAGAGTTGACTCTAATGATGTTAGTTATATAAAAGTAAAAAGGGGAAACTGGATTGATTTAGATCTTGTAAAAAAGGGATTCGGGGACGATGCCAAACCTAAATTTCTTTTAAATAGTTGTTAGTTATTTGTTCAAGCAGAAGATCACGACTCGTAGAACGCAGACATTTTGAAAATGAAGAATTTGGGGGGAAAATTAAATCGCTCCGAATTTGCAAAAACAATTAAAAGTGGGTGTGTCTTCTTTTAATTAAAGTTCGAATGTGCAGTCCAAATTGGTACGACGTCTTTTCTTTCGACTGGATATAGTTGGATCATTGGATGGAAGATCCTGGTGTGTTTAGATGTCTAACTTCATGTCACTTACAAGGTGTATTTTTTGGTGCTTTGGACGAATTAATTGCTAGCATGTGGTGCCAAGTGACTGGAATCAATATTTAATTATAATGAATCTATTAGCTACTAATTACGTTCAAAGAGTAGTAAAATAATACATTGTTATCGATAATTCACATCTGTAGAAAATCTATGAACGCTACTAAATCAGTAAGCGAGTGAAAAATCGATCACAAAATTCCATCTTTTCTAACATGAAACTATATCGCCTTTTTCTTAATGTTGAAATTTTAACGTTTATAAACGAAATTAAACCGAAAAAAGAGTCAATGTTTGTTGAAAAATAATGACTTATACATTTTGTCCCATTTTAAAGTAATTACTTTTGAACTCTAATTTCATAATTTATTCTACTAGCAGAATGTAGTTATTAGCGAAAATCACTCTCTCTTTGACTTCAAATCATATTCTCAACTCAAAAAATTAATGAAATCAAGAAAATAGTTTAAAATAAATCGTATACGAATCGAATTGAACGATGTATTAGCGAAATCTATCTTCTCCTCTCAGAGTTTAACTGGCCGAATGGTTAGCGCGTCTGCTTTCAGAACCGGTAGATCGCGAGTTCTATCCCGGGTTGTGTTCGTAGTCTGTTTTTGCTATAATTTCCAATGAGTTCGCAATACAAGCTTGCTGCAAGTTCGTCCCATAATGACTTCGAAGCTTGCGTTAACTTGCTGCAAACTTGGTTCACACTTACACTCTTGTCGTGTCAAACTTGCTGCAAGCTTGCAGATTTGCAGTGCAAGTTTGCTGCGAACTAAAATTGCTATCTGGGAAGTTGCTGCTCTAGGCAGTTTTACAGGTTGAACATTTCCCACCAGATTTAAATTATATCCAGCAATTCAACCATTTTTTTAAAAAAAAGACGTAAATTTACTTTATTTCCTTCTCTGCTCTATAGAAAGTGAAGCCTTTATGTTTTTTGTACCAATTTATTTATTTGACTCGCTTTATGATTGTAAAGATGGAATTTTGTAACTGATTTTTTACTCATTTCCTCATGTACTAGAGCTTTGAAATTTTGTTCACTTGCGTTCTCTTGACGACAAAACAGTATTTTAAAATTCTAAGAACTTAATTATCATATAATCTGTTATTTTAATTAAAAACTGATTCCATTCGTGCGGCGCCACCTGGTAGTAAACTTGGGCGAAAAGTTATTTCAAGATTCCATAATATTTTTAGTAACGAATTTGCTTCTATTTCTTCTTCTGAGCACACTAATAAAAGTGAGTTTTAAAATTCTGCTTTTATTAAATTTATTGTGTTATTTGTTCACCAAAATAGTTCATTGGTTTTACACAAGAAAAAATAATTTTGTTGTCAACATTTGCTCATGTATATCTGTTATCTATAATCTGTAGTTTTATATATTAAAATTCGTATGTTAAATATGTTCATGAATGCTGTCTATAGATGGCGTTGTGTGTACGTGTTAAGCAAATGCAAATCGATAATATTTTTCAGTAGCTGTACTTTAGTGCAACGGAGAGTTTGTTACATGGTGCTATTAGTCACAGCACGCTATTTGTTAGATTTTAAATATTCTGGGCCAGTTTTCCCACAGGGTTAAGTTAGTCCAAAACCTACGGCGCATATGCAGAAGAATTAACAACCAAATATTAAGCCAAACAAACCAAACATTTTTCACTAAACCAATTAACAACCAAATATTAAGCCAAACAAACCAAACATTTTTCACTAAACCAATTAACAACCAAATATTTTTCAGCATTTTTTGAAAAGCCCGAATGAAATGATGTTCTTGAGATTTACATTCGTTACATTAAATATATTGAGCCATACATTTTTTATCATCTGTAGTCCTTACCGTCTCTTGCCTTGTACATTTCAACGACCCTTCAAGACTATTCATGGACAAAAGCGTGAACGAAGAACTAACATGTATTTCAGACGATTGAAGTATTTTTGCAGGTGTTAGTGTTGTGTTACTTCGTAAATTGTTTAATTCCTAATTAATGTGGTTCAAAGATTATAAAGATTGTATGAAGTGAATATAGGTTCTTAGATAAACTACTATATAGACTTTAAAATTATATATTATTATCTTTTTGAAATGGGGCGAAGAATAACCTTTCACCTAGGGGGTACAAATATATAAATCAGGCCATGTAAATATGGATATATTATAAGCTTAGAGTTCTTTGTTGTCATCGACATTTGTACATGTTGTTTTGTGAATGTCTAAATGAAGAAGAAAATAAAAACCCTTAGACCTTATTTGAATCAAGGCATACATCTATATACATAATGAAGAATATTGGTGAAGGTTAAGAAGATGGCAAAAGATCATTTGCAAAAATGAAGATTGGAGCAAATCATTTTAGAAATGCCAATATATTTTTTCTTCTCTCAACAACGTTTACTTTCCAACATTATTACATAAATCCTTTTCCGATATGTTTTGTCTCATTTTCGTTTTATCAGCTTTGTAAAACACCATGTGCTTTTGAAATTTCGTTGATTAACAGTCAAAGGGGATGGGATTAACGGATTTCCGCCGTGTGCAAGTAACTAGCTGTAGAGTTTACTTTCAAAAACTGACCTGTCAATAAAGTTTGTAGAAAAATAATATTTTTTTCCTTCATGTGTTAAATTAATTATCCAGTATTTCGATTTCATCCCGTTTGTTCTTCTTAACCAACATTGATTATCAATATAAGTTGTTAATTATTTGCGTTTGTTTCTAAAATGTATAATTGGATTTCAGTTACTTTAGAGTTCAATAAAAAGTGTTTTTTGCATACTTCTACTTACTTACTATGATTAGGAACAATTAGTACCTTGATTTTTAGATGAAGTTAAATAAAATGTGATACAGTCGACGCTCGTTATAACGACCCTCTGCGTCCCACAGCAGAAGGTCTTTATAACGAGTGGTCTCTATAGTGGGTATAATTTTTAAAAAAGTACACATGTACAATCAGCGGTTCCGTAAAATAAGACTATTTTTAAAAAAGATTCCAACGAAATACTTAAATTATTTTTTATCATTGGTATTAAAAATAAAATTTTATCAATTAAAAATATATTTCTAAAATAGATTTTAAAGTAGAAAATAGAGGAATTTTGGGAAGACTGTCCGCTGAATTCGGACGTTGTATTGGGATCAGACGACACCAGATGGTCGCTGTATCGGAAGTAAAATAACATAGATTGCATAGGGAAACACAGTTGGGATTTTATCACTGGTCGTTATCATGGAATGGTCTTTATAATGTGTGGTCGTTATAATGGAATGGTCTTTATAATGTGTGGTCGTTATAATGGAATGGTCTTTATAATGTGTGGTCGTTATAATGGAATGGACTTTATAATGTGTGGTCGTTATATCGAGCTTCGACTGTATAAGCATTTTATAAATTTTACTGGCATAGCATTTTACTTTCTAAATAGTAAGAAGTATACTACGTTTAATTTATCGTATGCAGATATGAAATGATGATTCTTTTACTTTCTAGCATGCGCAGTTTAAGAAGGGAAAGTTTTGCATTCGTCAAAATCTCCATTTCGGTTTTGTTTCCGTTTTGTGTCTGATTAGATTCCGTTTCCTTCTTGAACACAAAAATATATTTTTGCAATCATATCTGTCGATCTGTTCTTCCGTCTGTGAATTCAGTAATTCAGAAACGGAACGAGCTAGAAGCATGAAATGATTGTTAAATCTTCATCGACAGATGGCGCCATGAACACTCTACCTGTAGTTCCGCAATGCCTATATAAGGCTAGAATTTGATGTAACATTTGCAATTGAATCTCAGCGTTTATGTTCAGTGTTGGGCGTTGTCCTTTTATTCTTGTTCAGTTAATCGAATTTCTTCTGTTTTTAAATATGATGTCGTTTCTAACCTGCTGCTGTGTAATAAACTGTTTGTTCTTTTATCTGGAATGTTCTTGACTTGAAACTAAAGATTCATATCAAATTTTAGATTAAATCCATCAAGTGCAAGTCTGTCCGTCCACATGCAATCGGTACGATATTTCAAAACCGTAGTGAGCTAGATAAATGAAATTTGGCTTATAGTTCTATTACCATGATTCTAGATCTGTGTCCAAGTTTGGATAGAATCCATCGAAGAGTTGACTGTCTCTTGGTAAGTTCATCCGTGGACATGTGGAAATTTCATTTAAAAAATGCAACAAACTAGATCAATGAAATCTGACATGTGATCCTGGTATCCTAATTGTAGATCTGTATCAATCTGTATGATCGATGAAATACCCCTGCGGGAAGTTTGGCTCCCCCATTTGGGGAAGGGATTTTCCATTAGAAAACGAAGGAAATGGCAAGTTTTGCAGAATAAGCGGTTGATGTGTATCGTTAATTCTGCTTTGTACTTCAGATGTGAGGTTTTACACGATAATTTAAAAAATACATACATACGTTTAAAAATGCAGTTTTGGAGCACATGAAACATATTTCGGAGTTCTTCCAAAATTCTTCGGAAGTTTTTCTAAAAATCACCTGAGAACATTCGAGGGCAATGCCACTCACCAAAAAAGTTAGTAGCACGTGACCGGTCAAACAAGATGACGTAAATCGTGGACTGTATTCAACTGACTGGAAAATGTACACGATGGTGACGGAAAATCGTCAGCAGCGAAAATTCGAACCAATCGTGTGTGACTTTGACGGTGACGTAGTTCGCCTTCCACCATACCGAAATCCTGTCTAACCGGTCGTCTCAATGCGTTAAGTGCTACAAACTTTTTTGGTGAGTGGCATTGCCCTCGTACCCACGAAAGACGTCCGTGTGATATGTGCTTAATGCTGTGAATGGTGTTGTGCCTCTTCTGGCAGCTATGCTGATGAATGGCGGACAGCATGCTGATTTGTATGCTTACTTGTAACTTGTAAGCCAACTATGATTCAAATAAAGAACTATTCAAACATTTTTTTTATCTTAAACTTAAAAAAAATGTTTTTATCGTTTTAAACTTGAAAAAAATATGGCTTCCTTTCCCTACCGTTTGAAGAAAACCGCTTCTTTTTTCTCTTTATTCCGGTTCGTTTTTTAATTTTTAAATTTTTCTTGACTTTTGGATAACTCGAGTTTCGTTTATGCTCTTATATGGATTAAGACTCTTTCCTATAACTTCTTTTGAGAATTACAATACGTTCTGTTTATAACTGGAATTTCGGCGAAGGTTGGCTTCTTCTTCTTTGTTACATTCCTTCTTTTCGGCTTCTTTTTAGTAACTTTGTTCGGCACGAAGAAAGATTGAGCACTGTTATTGATAACAAAGTAGCCAAAAGAAGACATCATTAGCGAATGTGTAATTCTTGCTTCAGGTGATTGATCACTTGGAGGACCTTAATGAAATTCGCAAAATTTTATTAAAAACTAGCAGTTCGCGCACGGCGTTGTCCGTGAAATTCGGACTTTAACAAAATGAAAAAATAAATAAATAAAAACGCCCACAATGACATGAAAAAGTTTTGGAAACAAAATCAAATCAAAAGGTACACATTATTTGATTTTCCTCCTTATTTTTTTTCGCGCTACAGTACAGAGTACGTTAATCCAAAACAATATTACAAAATTGGAACGTGAAAATGATTATTATACAGCAATCAGAATATAAAATCGAATCCGAAAATAATAATCGAAATAATGCATTCAGTTGAAGGTCATGACGTATCCTGCGCGTCCACCAATCAAAATTGCCGGCAACGTTCCGAAGAAGTGCCGCGCGAGGAACTCGCTCGAGACAAATAACTCTCAACTGCCCAGAAAGAAATTAATTTTAAAGAAACGGGAAAAGATATTTTAACCGTTCTTATTTTAAATCTGACAGAACCGTTCTAGTTATAAGCTGAAAAAAAATTGAAAATAATAGTGTTATTAAAAAGTCGGATGCAACAAATTTAAAAACAAAAGTAACATTGCGATGGCAAAACTGGCTATTTTTAAAAAATTTCTCAAAATTCAGTAAATTACGTTAGAAATTCAAAACTAACTTCATTAGAACGGAAATCGCGTGCTCTTTCCGATGGTGTATCTATTTTTGTCGTAAAGTTATCCGAAACCATGCTATTGAGAAATTGGTGCGAAAAATCACCCAAAACAACACAAAATATTAAATAAAAAATTTTCTCGACTAAATTTTAAAATCTCGGCTTCGAAGTGCATTCAGTCACCATTACGACTACCTGTGTGCCAAATTTCATGGTTGTAAGTGCGATAGATTCGTCTAGACATCGCAGACAAGCACACTCACACGCAAACATTGCCTTTTATAAGTATAGATGTTTCATTAGATTTTTTTGCTTTCTGCTGTCTTTCATTAAGCTTGAATCTCGTCTTATGTATTAAAGGAGGGGAAACTTGAAAATCACCTCGACAGAATGGAAAGCCAAGATAATGGGAGTGTTCAATGTCGATTACCTTGCTTTCTTCCTTCAGAAGATTTACTTTCTATAAGAATTTCTGTCTTTTAGATAATAAATTATGATTTTGGAAAAATAAAAATGAACACTTCCGAATCCTTAAAATCTGTTGCCGTTATTCGGAAAATAAAATTATAAGAAATCATATTTTTCTGTTTAACATGTCATCGAATATTTTCTTAAGCCATTAACTTTGTTGCAGTTTTGCATAAATATAAAGAACAACTCAGAATAGGAATATTGTAAGGCGACAATTTTTTTCTAATTAGCTAAATTTTTAATGTTTAAAGAAAAATTGTATTATTGATTACTAAACTTAGCGAGCAAAATAATTCTCGTTTATAAAATTTTAAATTTATAACTGGAGGTTAACAGGTTGTCATTTTTAATGTTTATGCAGACTTTTGGATCACCCGGTATCTCGGGCGTCTTTTAAGTCCATCCATGGATGGAAATAACTATAAATGTCCCGAATATAATGTCATCTAAATTAGAGGTTAAATAAATTCGTAGGTAAAAGGGTTGATAAACTCCAGAAAATTGTCTTTACATGAATAATAATTTGCCTGACCACTCAAAACTTGCCTCTTCATTACAGCTAGAGCCAACAGCTTCGTTCTCGGTTCACAGTCAGAGTTACGGACTCATCCATTTATTTTAATGCGCACTGAAGTCCACTCAGTGTAAAATCTCGGCTCGTTATGGACCCCTAATGGGCCGGCATAGATCACATTCAAATGGCCCGCTCGGAACTGCCGCGTTTCTCCTGGAAAATGCGAGGCTCTCCGCTTGGGGGTGGTCGCCCAATCCAATCGATAGCTCATTTAGAAAAGAAAAATGGGTGCTTCTAAGGCTGCTTGTAATTAGATTAATTCCTATTTTTATTTTGGTTTATTCCTTAATAAAAGCACTATTTATTTTGTTCATTAACTTGAAGTAAAACGGTTTTTAAAGACACTTTTATTGAAATATAAATAGAATAGCATTTCTTTTCTTAATTATTTTCTAGATTTAAAACTCTAATTTATTATTCATTATTTTAAATATTATAAAATCTGGATTTGACATTTTTTCTCAACTTAGCTATCAGGTGGCGCCACTGGTTTCGAATAGATATTGAATTAAAATTAATCAATCAACTTATACTCACTTCCTCCTGGAGAGTCAACCTGCACTCTAAAACCCAAAGCTTGGCTGGCTCTCCTGGGTATGAATGAATCGAGAAATCATTCATTTATTCATTCAAATGTACATTATTTCGGAACACTAGCAAGTCAATAAAAGAGTGAAAGAATAATTCCAGAATTTTATTTCCTCAAACATAAAACAAGCCATGTTAAATAAAAGTGAGAAAAAATAGTTTTTTCGGACACAGGGAGCGGACATTCATCAAACTTTTGAGGTTGAATTTTTTGAGGATTACAATGCATTCTCTTCATATGCTTCGTATTGGACAAAGTAAAAGGGATTTCGACAAGGGTTGCCTTCTCATCTTTTATTATTAAGTTTCTTCTCTACGGCTACTTCTTTGTCATTTTGCTCTTAAAAAAGAGAGATTGAGCAGCGTTATTTATGAAGAAAATAGCCAAAATAAGACATCATCACTAGCGAATGTGCAATTCTTGCTTGAGGTGATTGATCACTTGGAGGACCTTAATGAAACTCGCAGAAGTTTATTAAAAATGTTTCATTCGATATTTTTTTTGCTTTCGGCTGGCTTTTATTAAGCGTGAATCTCTTCTTTTGCAATGAAGGAGAGGAGATCCAAAAACTACTTCGACAGCGGGAAAACCAAGATAATGGATGCCCATTACCTTGCTTCCTTCCTTCAGAAAATTTACTTTCTAAAAGAATTTTCTTCTTTTAGAAAATAAATTCTGATTTTGGGAGAATAAAAATAAACATTTCCTTATCCTTAAAATCTGCTGCCGTTCTTTGGAAAATAAAATTGTAAGAAGTCATTTTTTTCCTGTTTATCATGTCATCAAATGTCTTCTAAAGCCATTAACTTTGTCGCAGTTTTGTCACGAATATAAAGAACATTTTAAAAAAGAATAATGTAAAGCGACATTCTTTTTCTTAATAACTTGATTTTTAATATTTGAAAACGAAAATGTTTTTTTGATTATGGCGGCGCGATTACAAAACTTAGAGAATAAAACAATTCTAGTTTATCAAAAATTAAATCATATAACACTTGGTCATCATATAATAACACTCATATAATACTTGGAAACGAGAAGATATGCACGGGTTACAGGAGCGGAAAATTATGCAATTATGATACGGGTTCAACGAAATACACCGAAAGTATAACATTCCTAAACGAACTTTGGGACGCCACCTTCTAGAAGTAAACAAACATAATTAATTTTCAAGACCGAAAGATTGGCATCGGAGAAGGAGCTGGTTGAACACATCCTGGCTTTATGTGCGGTATTGAGCAAACGAACCAAAAGATATTTTTGTGACTCTTGCAAATGATGAATGTTTTTTGCTGCGTGCATCTTGGAACACGGGAAAGCTTATGAGATTTTTAAATTCAAACTGGGTGTTAATAATACCGTTGGTTTTCCCGGCAGAGCTGGCGGCCATTGATTTCGCCGGGCTTTGGAAAAAAATCAAAATTAATATTATTACGGATAGCCAGTCATCCATCGAGGCCCTCCGGAGCTCCAGGTCTGAGGTGGTCATCAGGGCCAAAGAAAATTTTAACTTGGCTGGGGGACAGATTGGGCTAGCCTGGGTGAAGGCGTACGCTGGTAATCCAGGCAGTGAGCTCGCTGACCACCATGCCAAATTACCTACCATTCAGGGATGGAAATGCACTTGCGTACTCCCTATTCGTGTTTGAAATACAGAATTTCCAAAAACCTAATTAGAGAATGGGGAAAGTTCTGGGATGGCTCTCAGCCTGAATCAGGGCATAGAATTGGAAGTTTTGTTGCCGGCGTTGACAAAAAAATTTTTAATCACCAATAAATTTTTAATTTACTTTTTAACTAATCATGGTCCATTTCCCTGTTATCTACACAGGTTCCAAAAACTGGGCTCACCACTTTGTGCCTGTGGCCTGGTCGGGGATGCCGACCACTATGTGTTCAGGTGTCCTCTTACTACTGAATTTCACTTAAAGGAACCGTCTGATGAACACAGAAAAAGCTGGTTTAAAAATTTAAGACATAATGGCCAGGCCCAATCCAAACTTATTCAGGCTTATAAAATCAGTAATGGCATTTGCGACCGGCTGACCCAGGGATTGATTGTTTATCAGTTTGTTGTTTTTGTTCGGTTTTTAGTGTTGGTTTTTACTTCGGAGAAAGGATTCTAACTTTATAGTTTGCATTGATCGTTTTGTCGTTTGGATGGTTTTGTGGATTTTTCTTTCCCTACCAGGCCCGCTCAGAGCCTTACACACTTCCGGGTAGGCCGGACCGGCATGGGTACTAAAAAAAAAAATGCTGAATGTTATTATTAATATAGGAATTGCACTTTTAATTGCGTAAGTTTAATTCATTTCTAATAATATTTTTTCCACTCTGTCGAACTAGCTTATTTGAATAAGCTAGACCAGCAGAAAGATATCGAAAAATAACTAAGGCCTTGAACCATTACGCGCTATTGCCTCACAGACCACGTGACTCTCGTAGGAGTTCCGTTCTGTTGAAACGCTATGTGAAGTTTAAAATTCAGGCAGAACGCTCCGAGAATAGACATGTAACACAAGTTGGGCAATTTAACTGTCTGCGGGGTTTTCCCCGCTAGAAACAGCAGCGATGGTATTAGCTATATTATTTTAACGTAACGTAAGTTATAATTTCTCTAACTAATATAGCGCTAAGTAAATTTGAACGATAACCCTCTATTCTATCTCTAATGTGTAAATATAACCATTGTAATTAACTTCATTCATTCATGTTTGCTTGTCTTAAAATAAATTTAATTAGTATCTAAACTGAGTTATCTTCAATTATCTTTTTGTGTACTCCCCTAGCTGAACGAGTAGATAATTTTACTTTTCTATGTAGACTGGTTTTCTGAATAAACTTCACCCTTTACACAATTTGTTGGCTTCGGCTGAGAAAGGAAGATCAATTCTCACATAATTTGAGTGATACTGATCAAGCCTTCATTCTCCCAAACCACCCCTCTACATTAATAGAGTAGTTTCCTCAAAGAATAGTAATTTAATGTATTTTTGTTCCATTTGTTTCCTAGGTACGACTTACGACACAGGTTTCCTTAATCGTACTGATGTTATTACTATAGGATTTGTTCATTTTATTCGATAGAGTCAGGTGAACAATTCATTCCTCCTTAAAATTTTCCATTCATACAAAAACATTTAAGAAAATGATAATCAAACATAAGCTTATTTCTTAGAATGATTTTTTCGGTTATAAAAATATGATATAATATCTTACCCAGGGAGCACATAATATTGTCTAATATCATAAAATTCGAAAAAGTAATATTGTACGATATTTTTCCCAATATTGAAACAGTGTAACACGTAAGACTTTTTCAATATTGTACAATGTTTTTTTCATAATATTGGATAATGCCATATAATACTGTATAATATTATATCATAATAAATAATATTGTATTATACTTAATAATATTGAATAATATAACAATATACCGAAAATTTTAAAAATACATTTTAGAAGCATGGTGGAATATTAATCACTTACTTCCTAAGTGCTGAACTTCTGGGTAACACTTTGTTAATTTTTGAACACCTCTACTTACAGCGAGCGTTGAACCCGGAACCTTTTGCTTACCAAACCCGCACCTTACCACTGGACCAACGAGACTTGCGGCAGAAAACGTAAATGATGATAATAAAATGTAGTTACAGAGTTAGGATCTCGACAAAATTTCATGCACAATCACAATTACTACTTAATAGTCTTTTGAATTAAATTGTCTTTACAATTTCGAGTTCAAAATGAAATTTGAAGTCAAAGAGGAAGCAATTTTAGCTCTTATATCTAAGTTTGTTAATTTAATAAATTAAGGCAATAAGGTTTAAAAGTAATTATAATAATATGTTTGAAAGGTTTTAAAATAATTTTTAAATTTATTTATTCCTCTTTCAATGTATTACCAGACGCCTTTAACGTTTATAATTACAGTATTGATTGAAAATCAAATACAAGATTCGCAAAAATAAATCACGTGCATATTTTTACGATGAGAATAACACTCAAATTTTTTTCACAGAATAATAGATAATCCATATATGAGAGCTGTTTTATGGTTAACTTCATTAGCTGAATCCAGACCGCCTTTTATATACAGAGAAACAAAAACACTTTGTAAACATTATTATTCAAATGAACATTTTGTAAAATATTTTTTCGGACATATGATTCAACGTAGATTAATATAGTGTTAAAGTATTATCATACTGCCATCTGTCGACGGTAAGAATAATTTCACCTTAAAATATTGAGCAACACTGATAAATGTAGAAAGTAAAATATTTTATGCATTTTATGCATATAATATGATATAATATTCAGCATCTTGAAGAATAATTGTTCCAGTAGAGTTTTTTGAAATAAAACCTCCAGTCTAGTGATATCCTGAGTTAAAATGAATATTCTTATAAAAAAGCATTGTTTTTATATTATTTGTGAAAATTTAGTATGTCGGAAATACTGATACATAGAATACAATACTTTGCTACACTATTCGCTGTTCCTCGGTGTTCATAATATTGTATTACATTGTGCAAATATTATATGATATTTCTGTGCTACTGGGGTACTCTAAGCAATTCTATTAGTGTATTAAAAAACGAAGTCAATGAATCGTCAAAAACTTCGCGTTAAAAAATGTTCTTTATTATTTCAGAAGAAAAAGTCATTTTTAATTTTTTTTTCATTTTCTAACTATTTTTCTATGAGTTTTTGTATTTCAATAAGCGTCTAACATGTTATAATGACCTGAAATAATATTTTAAAGTATGTTGATACATGAAGCCTGCACTTATTTTACGCAACATAAAAATAATAAAAGACTTAGAAATATGAAATACAGGGTGTTTCGAAACTCATGGGCAAAAATTCAAGGGGTGATAGAAAACATCTAAACAAGCAATTTTCACCATACAATGCATGGGCGGAGAGCTAGACGGCGCAGTAATGGAAAGCATAAAGCGCTAGTTTTCTTACACGTCGTCATTTCTACCGTAGATTTCAGAAGGCATGGCGACGTATAGTAATCAGGAAAAGGCGGACATGCATTTTATGTATGGTCTTACGAATGGGAATGACTTGGAAGCCGAAAGACTGTAGAGGCAGCGTTTCCCGAGAAGACACGTGACAGACCGAAAAATGTTCGAGCGATTGCTTCGGTGCATGTGTGAAACGGGATCCTTTGTCACCGGCATGCATGATACAGGGTATGGTAGGAGTGTTCGGACGCCACAAGTTGTAGAGGACACTGCGCAAGGAGTGGGAGATCGTCCGGATATTAGCACGCGAGAGGTTTTCCGTGCCGTAAATGTGCCTCACTCGATTGTTTGACGAGTACTAGGGGGCGGAGGATTACACCCCTACCATGTACAGAAAGTGCAAACCTTGATACCTGCAGATTATGCGCCACGTGTCGAGTTTGCACGTTGGTTTCTGCAACAGCTAGCAGCACAGCCAGTGCACATGTGTTATTCACGGATGAAAGCACCTTTACTCGTGAAGGCATTTCTAATACGCACAACCTTCGTGACTTCTTTTGAGCAGTTTCTGTAATTTTGCAACACATGTTACAATAAAATTATTTAGTACCTCCTCTATCCGTTTGGTGTTTCATTCTTTCATGTGACAGTAACGGAGATCTCCTAGCGGTTCACCGCTTGCTCTCTTACCTCTTGCATTGTATGGCGAAAATTGCTTGTTTAGATGTTTTCTATCACCCCTTAAATTTTTGCCCATGAGTTTAGAAACACCCTGTATAGTATTCACGTATTTTATTTATTTAAAACATAATTTTATCTAATTCAAAGCATACTTAATTACAAAATTTAAGAATTCCTGAACAACTAACTCACTTTATTCACTGGCTCACAAGATTTTATGATTGTAAAGAAATTCCTACATGATAAAATTTATGTATGATGTCAACAATGTTTAATTATCATTTCTTCTGATTTGATTCGTGTATAAATTTTTGTGGTTGCAGAAACTAGATGTCTTTAAAAATTTAAAACTAACTGATTTGTTTGAAGTAATTCAGTACATTAATATAGTCTAATTTAATGAGCTAAAAAGTAAAAAATTAAACGCAGCTATGGATTGGAGGAATAGCCTTTATTAACATAATTCCTACAATGTATAACAGTTAAATTCGCAACCATGGCTTTTGGTGGTCATCCAAGTGAATAATATTTGGTCGCTATCCGCGTGTGATCTTGAAGTAAAGCATTCGCACTGTCGATAGAAATTTACATTTCATTAAGCTTCTATCAATATTCTTTTTGGAAACTTCCATTTTAATCTGAAACTATGAGCTTTATATCAGGCTCTTTTAACTTTAATCTAAAGGAATTTTTGTTTATCTATTTAAGGGAATGAAATCTCACTTTTACATGAGTCAAAACGATGCAAGAAATGTTTGGTTTAATACAAAATTAAAATCTGATAAATAGAAATTTGATATTATTTTTAAATCTGACATTAATAAAGCATTTAGCGATTTTTCTTTCGCTAGAGAATTTATGTTGACTATAATGTGCTAAATTAGAAGGTGAAATTGCATCAAAGTAAAATATTGAGACAGAAGAAAATAGAATGATAGTCGAAAATTCTGAAATACATATGCCATAGAATGGCAAATTATGAATGAACAAACAAAATTGGAGTAAAGAAAATAGAAAAAGGATAACTGCATTTGTTTGAAGAGATAAGTATATGCAAAAATATTTACGCACTAACGGAGGTAATGTGTTTTTGCTCCGTGTATAATAAATTTTTATGATAGTAGGCAGCCTATTTGGGAAACACAAAATAGGACGTGAAGCTATTCAGGAAACCATCTCTAAACAATAATAGGATTGAAATAAATTTCATCCGAAAACTACACTTTAATCAATCAATGCCACCACAGAAAAGTAATTTCAAATGTAATGAGAGGAATTC